>JH153190.1:32057-77139 GCA_000226015.1 Mnemiopsis leidyi
ATTGTCTGCTCCATTTTGAAGCAAAAAGTCAGTAGTTATAGATCATGTGGGAATCCTTTTTCTCAGAAGTTCCTGTTTTCAGCAATTCTGACTTAGACAATTAATTTGCTCAGAACAGCTGCACTTTGTCACTAGGCTTCAATTATCACTATTGGATATCATAACACAACTCATTTGCATTCAGAAGAACTTGGTCTTAATACTTCAACTGTGCCAAAAAACAGTAAAAAGTCAGAAATCTGATGAAATTAGAAGCAATATATGATCATAGTAGCTGGGCTGTCAGAGCCATGGGCTTTGACAACTAGTTTCAGATGCATGAATAAATTCCATAAGGAAATGTTGTATTGATGAAATTTGACACAAGGAAACCTAATTGGGTTCCACATTTCAGCAAAAAGTCGCTCAAAGAAAATGTACAATATGATGAGGGATTTTTAACAGTCAACACAGCCAATATGAAGTTGTTTTCTTATAGATATCTAAATTTAAGTCAACACTATGGTGTCTTATCAAAATCAAAGATCATGTGTGCTTAAATTCAGTAAACAGTCAATCCTAATGAAGTTTGAGCTTTTCTATAACTAAAAGTCATTTTGAGCTGAAATCTGGCACACAGATGGATATGATGTTGTGATATCTATGAAAGCATGTATACTAACAATATAGGACATACATTTATTAGCTACAGTGCCAGTTTGCAGCAAAAAATGACGATTTTCCCTAAGATTAAGGTCACATTTACTGATTTTAGGAACACAAACCCCCATTCACTTTAAACTCAGGACAGCTATAACAAGAATTAGCTTTGCTTTTAACCATTCAAGCCTGTATCACGACGTGCTGTTATTCAGTAAAATGTGACTTTTAAAACGATCTGGAAACATGCAGTCATTTTCGCTGATTCTTGGCACTGCAGCCTATCTTATGATTTATGGAATTGGACAGTCAAGGCATTTAAGGGCTTGCAGACACTCTTAAAGCTCATGAGTGTGCCAACTTACAGTAAAAATGACCTTTTTCCAAAAAAGTCTCCATTTGCTGATTTTAAGCACATAATTTTCCCCAATTTGTGAATAAATCTTTGTGGTAGCGGATATCCTGGCATAGTTAACAGGTCTTGATATTAGGTTATGGTTAATAACAGACAAAATGACTTGTTCACCTTGCATAAATATTAGGCTCAGCAGGATAGTCAAAACAGCTGAATTTTGGCACTTATCAAGTTAATTTGGACCTCAATTGTTTGTGTATGGGATATCACATATATATCATCTGTAATTGTTGTTTACCTCATACTTATGGATCTAGAAATGATGAGTTTCTATTTTTCCACCAATTTATCTAAGTGACTGATTTGCTGATTTTGGGAACACTGATATTGATTTGATATAACATATGCGCAGGTAATGCAGTCTTCTAATTGATTGATACCACATGGAATGTTATTGGTCAGGGAACTTGAATTGAAAGAGGGCTTATTTTGTGTTGAAATTGTTGTTAAATGAGCTAATGGGTGAAATACCAAGCAAAAACATAAGTGACTTTGTGCTGATATTTGGCACTTAGAGGAATGGGGATGACCTTGAACAGGCACTCAAGCCATTGGCAGCTTAATAAGGTCGGTAGAGCCTCCTCAATATGGCTAGTCTCTCACTGGTGGACGACTTATTATGCTTAATTAACAGACAAAAATGACTGTTTTACTGAATTTTGGCACATATTGGAACTAAATTAAGTCATTAAGTACTGAAACAAGTCACTCAGCACCGGACATCAATATTGCAGGTAGGCCCTTCCGATTATACATTCCATAACTTCTCATTTGGTTGGATTCAGTCAAAAAGTGGTTTGCTGATTTTTAGCACACAGTTTAAACGCCCATAAGTCCCAAAATACTGAATTAGGAACATCATGCTTTCAAAATATAATAGATTGATCCTTTTGCTGTAACCTAAGAGTTTTCAAGTAGTAGCACTTTAAGAGTGTCTATGACTTTTTCCTTGTTAAAGGCACCTGACTTTAAAAAAAGGCCAAATCAGCAAAAACGACCACTTAAAAAAAACGTGTCCAGAACAACATTTAACAATTAAGTTTAGTTGAAGACCAACCACTGTCACAGAATTTACGTGCTGTCATGCAGAACAGTTGAGTGGAGGGGTAGAGCAATAATTTGCCCCAACTCCCAAATTACTGAAATTATAATTTTGTCATTATAAAGATTGGCCTTCATGTTTGTTACACAGCAAAAATCTTGCAACCAGCAGTCTTTAGTAACAGATTCCAAGCAGTTATTAAGGTACTTAAGATAGTAATTTCAACACTTCCCTCCAACCAAGGAGACTACTTCGGATAGATGCTATTGACATCCATAAAGCTCATGCATGCATTTGCATGCTTCTTCAGGGCCAAAGGATAGTAGTCCCTCTCTACCCAGTTAAGTAGTCCCTCTCTACCCAGTGATTTTTACAAAAATTAGCATTAAATATGTACTATCCAATTTACAATTTACTCTTGTATTAAAGAAGCTAATCGAATGATTGCCTGGATTTCAAGAATAATTGTTAATAAGGATAAGTTTGTTATGTTAAATGTCTATAAGACTTTGATACGCCCTAGGCTAGAATACTGTGTTCAATTGTGGAACCCAAAAGCTTGCCATGGAAATTGGTCAATTATCCTTGATCTTGAGAGTGTGCAGCGTAAATTTACCTGCTTAATCAATGAAATTGGCGCACTTCCCTACAGCAAGCGTTTGAATGAATTAAAGCTTACTACTCTAGCTGAGAGAAGAGATAGAGGTAACCTTATAGAGACATTTCAAATTGTAAATGGGTTAGTAGATTACGGACAAAATGTTTTTAGACTAAGTAGATCTGGTAGTAATATTGTCAGTAAGTCCTACAAAATCGGACCTGTGAAAAATTCAAAGTTTATTGCAGTTCCAAGTTTATTGTGTGTTAAGCCTTTTTGGAACCACCTTCCCGTTTATGTTAAGAACTCATCAAGTGTTGATATGTTTAAAGCTAACCTAGAAAGCTATAAGAAACAGTGCATTAATATAAATGAAAATTACTTTTGAGATGGTTCAAGGGTTTTGTTGGAAAAGATTGAAGGTACGCCCTATTGGCAGAGTAAGGAGAAACACAATGTGTATTTAATGGAAACCCTTATGTTGCCAGAAAGCAGAACATAAATATTTCAATTGTCTATCAGACATAAGCTATTATGAGCATAGAGGCTCAAATGGTTTTTATTTTAATTCATTATTGTTAATTGACTCGCACCATGATGCAGGTGCATTGAGTGTAGATAGAATACACATTTATTTTTGACTATCTGTGATGATTAAATATGTAATAATTCTTATCTTATCTTCTTTTCATGCCCAGACAACACGAAATTCCACCTGATCATTTTAAATACCACATCAAAAAACATCAATCATGACGTAAGTTACAGCAAACGAATCATTTCACATTTGACATTTAAACCAATACGCATTCATATTTGCATATCAAATATTTGCACATCCCCTTGCCATTTGGATAAATCGTTGACATCTGAATCAAGGATACAAGGATACAAATATATAGTTAATTTATTGTACAATTACAATAGTTGTAAATCTGAAACCTAGAATCAAAGAACGAGAAAGTTTTATGTAAAAACAAAGGTGGCCTCCCCTTCTGTGATTGTCACACAGTCATTGTTAATCTTGTAGGTTGATAACCTACTGTCGCGGCCATCACGCGCTGTCACGCATTTCTGGCCTGGCGACATGAATTTCGAAGAAATTCTAGACGCGCATCGCCCGTTGATGTTAATCATGATGGATTAAAAAACGAGGACAACATCAAACTCAACATTTGCAATCAATTAAGGTAGACTCTGGTCAGGGGTGGAGGAACATGCTAAAAACTGGGGGGACATTTCATTTAAAAAATTCAGTATTGAGTATGCTCAGTCTCACTCCACGGGGCTTAGCGCCACCTTGCTCGGACGCCTAGTGTGATCGTTAATTTACCCAAAAACATGGACATGGACTTTGAATAAATTTGACGAGATTATATCCGTCTAACGTTCTTTAGCTGCGCGGCGTGAGTCGGGTATCACCGCGTGAGTCGCAAGTCGGGTATCACCAATCACCGCGGGTATCACCGCGACAAGGATTAATTGGTGTTTTTCTTTTGATTTTCCAGACAGTTGAAGTTTCATCGGCCCCTGCAGTCGAAAATTATTGATAAGCAAATTTTAAGCTGATTTTGAACCATTTTGACAAATGACGAGATGATATCCAAACTGCGAGCCGCGCGCGAGTCGGGTACAGGGTAACACCTCGTTAATTTGACAATAGAGCTTGGTTGTTTTAGAATCTTTCAGGAGCCCCTTCACCCTTCAGTAAAACTGTAAAAGCCTGGCATGGGTACAGGTGTAAGAAAATATAATATAAAAATATTTTGTGTCTAGAAAAGATTTCGTTGACGAGATGATATCCGTCTAACGTTCTAACGAAACGAGGAGAGCCGAAAATTGCATTGCGAGCCGCGCGCGGTCGGGTAACATCTCGACAAATATCTTGAAGCAATTTGCACTAGATACTTAAAGAAATGGCAAGGTCTGACCATTAATCCATTACTGTCAGTGTTCTCTATAGGAAGAAAGATTACTTCCTTCAGCTTCGGGACTCGGGTTAAACCTGAAAAGACTGACGGACTTATACAAGCTCCTTCAGGTGACTAAAGGGTACACCCTTAAGACCAGCGAGGACCCCAAAGTAAGGGAGGATTACAAAAGCAGGGAAGCTGGGAAGAAGCACAGAAAGGAAGTAGCCGGTGGGGTACACTAATGCAAATGAACTGAGTGCAAGAGAGAGGGACTTGTACTTCAGAGAGCTGGTTGGAGTCACAGTGAAGGGCAGAATGGGCCTAGGATGGAAGAAGACCACCTCCAGTAGGAAAGAACAGCTGAAGGAAATGGTGGAGCAGATCTCAGAACATGATTTGCTTTTGACACTAGTGGATAAAGTAGTCCAGGGAAAACTCCTTACGCGTGGGAAAACACCATGCAACTAGACCTTGGAACAATCTTATCTACAACTATGCTATATGATGAGCCCATCTCTTCTTAAGTTCCATCTGAACTCTATTCACGATGTTGCCCACACTCCAGCTAATATGAGCCTTTGGAACCTGGCAGAAATAGGAAACTGTTCACTTTGCGGATGGAGGCATTGTAACATCAAGCATATCCTAGCTGTTTGTAATTTTTCTCTGAACAACAAACGATTCAACTGGAGGCACGATAACGTTTTAAGAGTTATCGCAAAGGCCCTACCGGATCAAACAGAGAAGTTCAACAGAAAGGAAATTGAAACCCCTGTATGCAGTTGGACAGGCTTCAGATCTTCTAAAGGAACATACAGAAAACTGGATCAAGAAGGAGATCCCACTAGCTGGTGCAACGGACTGGAAAATCATTTGGGATGAAGACGAATGTCCTGAACAGTTTCCCCAGCATATATACTGCACTGCTGAGTGGAGTTGACTGTGGGTGATGAGAGCAACTTCAGTGACCAAGTAGCACGTAATAAGAAGCACGCTACAACAGAGAGCTTATACCAGGATTGCTTGGCAAGGATGGAAAGCTCGGCTCTTTACGGTAGAGATTGGGTGTAGAGGCTTTTGGCATCATAACTTACCAGCTCTATTAAACTACTCCTCGTGACATAAAGGGTAAAGAAAACCGTATCGGAAGAGGCGGCACTAGTTGCTCTCAAATGTTCCTATGCTATCTCGTTAGCACGTGACAACAAGAAATTGAGTCCCAGCTATGACATTGCAAAAAGACCGTTTCTTAACTCCATCAACTGAGTGAGCTGAGAGTTGGGCGGCCCATAAAACATGTTTAAAGCCACGCCCGGAATCACAAGTGCCGGGAAGTTCAGAGATGGAGTTAACCAGATGTATAAAAGGAGTTGCTATCGAAAGATATAGAACTCAGGTACCTAATATCTATACCTTGATATTTTATGTAGTATTTTCTCAGTATCACAAGTCAGGAAAACCCAATAGAGGGACAAAGAGATTGACTCAAATGTTGTTGTTAGAATTAGAATTGTTAAAATAGAAGTGAGACACAAGAATTCCAACATGATCATCAAAAGTATGTACAGATTTTGCGAGTGTAATAAATATTCGATATTTATTTAAATATCGCGTAGTACTAGTAGTAGCACAACTTTTGTCGCACATTTATGCACACGGCTTCATCATTAATGAGTAACACCTCTCGTATAAAATCGTAATACTAGCCCAAAGTGAGACTGACAAATCACCAGCTTATCATCACGGCAGAAACACTCAGCTATGTCACATCTTATAACTCATAAGTTTCTTTATCTTTTTGTAATAAACTTAGAGAAACAGATAAACAGATCCAACTAATCCACGATTTTGAAGTGTACAACATCAATACTCTTTGATAGAACTTTTCCTTGCAATATGCGTGTCTTATCTTGACGAGATTATACCTGTAGAACGTTCAAACTTCAACGTTGCAACGTTCAGCTTTGAGCTGCGAGAGTTTGGTGTAACCGCGACAAGTCACGAAACTTGCATGTCAGGAATAGATAAAATCCAATGAATTGAAGGACTCACATAAGTTCTATTGAAGTGCTACATGCTTGGTTAATACGCACAAAAATAATTCAATATACAGTCGATCATTTCGGAGATCCACACAACGGTGTAGGAAGTTAACAAAACAGTATATCAACATGGACACAGAACATCTATCTCTTCACCGATTATAACTCCAATATTATAACTCCAATAAAATCACTTTCTTGTACTTCATTAAGCACAAGTTCAGGCAAGCCATTGGGTCGAGTAAGCTCTGAAAATGCATTATATCAAACACAATCTGGTCAGGCATGAAAAATAAAGGAGCTTGCATCAGCTTTGCCAAAATTTTTTCAATTTTTTGTATGTGTCTTTGTTAAGAAATTTTTAGGTCCTAAAAATCAGCATGAATAAGAGCTGTGCAGTTGCATCACTTGCTTGTTTCAAAAATGTCCGACCACATTATGTTTGATAAAAATTATTTTTACAGAACCAGAGATTAAGTCAAGTCCGAACTTGATCTAAACACAATTGATAATGATACGTACTCATGTGACCACATGAAAGAGCTTGAAGTTATCTCTAAAACGACCAAAATTGATTCCTGAAAAATAAAGAATCACTCATGAAGTCGTTTTACAATTACATCATTATATTAGATAATAATGAAACAAATTATAGAATATCATATCATTGTAATGTTTAACAATAAATCCAAAAACTTCTTCCGCTCAACGATAAAATCCCAGGACTGTGTAATGAAAAACACGTTTTATCGATAAAAAGGTGAAATCTGAAGTATCACGGAACCGAATATCCAGGTCGTGGGTAAAACTTGTCAACACCAGACGTTGGAGACAGAGTTCACGTGAAGACTGAAGAGGCAAGAAAGATGAAAAGGACATGAAACTAATACAATTACAGTCCGGCCTTTTATCGTTGAAAATTTGAATTTCGGACAGCCACAAGGTACTTGACGTGCAATTCACACCGTAATCAAATTTTAGGTAATCAAAAGCCGAAAAGGACAAAAAACGAAGATTTTTAACTCTAGCCTTAGGTTTAATATATCATAAGATACTAATAGACACTACATGCGCAATTCCAGACGAGGCAAGATAACGCATGAATATATTCTATTATTATATTAAGTTCTAAAATATTATCTGAATTTTTGGTTCTGAATTCAAGCAAGTGGAAAGCCACGAAATCATATAAAATTTAGAAGTTGTTATATATATTTATCAAAATTTGAAAATAAAATAAAAATACTGCCGCACAAAGCCGTACAAAGCCTCGAATTATATTATGCTTTATCATAACAATCACTCGACTTCACCCACAGTACTTTCTTTAAACAAAATGGAAGAAATCACAATAAATTTCTAAGTCGTTGGAATCTCAAACTCAAAGCTACAAGTACTACATCGATTAGTGTCTTTGACAAAAATTCTTACTTAGTAAAGCTAAGTTTTTAAAGAATTCTTGGAAGGCCAAGATATGGCTTAGTATATTGGTGATCAGCGACCAAAAACTTCCAACATAGACATACATGGCTAAGTCCCACAGTGGTTACGAAAAAGCTATGGAAATAAGCAATTTTAAGCGATAACCAATGGTTGCTCATCTTTATCAACTATTGGTTAACAAACAGCTGTGAAAATGGACAATTTGAGGTGATAACCTATTTCTACTCATGGTCATTTTGTTAAGGCTACACACATCATCTACGCAAACAGTTACTTAAACGCATCGTAAGTTCAAGACATCAACCTCATCATAATTGTCATAACTTTGGAACAGCCATATCAGCTAGCGAGTTATGGTGTGTTTATTAATTAATTAATCAATTAATTTATTAATTAATAAATCACCTTAGCACAGCAAAATTGGATAGAAAACCATGCTGCCCTCACATCTAAGGTAGTGCGCGGTATGAGATGCTGGGACAGCAATATTTTAGAATAAATGTAAGACTACGAGTAGTCCTTCCATCGAGATAAGCAAACCAAATAAACCAGTTTTTATGCTGTGCAAGAATAATTGTTTGGCCGAAAATCTTGGTTAACCTTCTTCTTTTACAGTAAAAATCGCTGCATACACCTGTCTCCTTACTTTCATGAAAAATTCTGATGAAATACTCAATTATGTTTAATTGCTCCCCTTCGCTAGCTCAAACAAAAACATCCCAAATTTTAAAGTAAGCGAAATAGAAATATTAAGTTAAACCCTGCAAGTTACACCGTTACATCTTGGATAAAATTTCACGATTTTCAGTGAAAGAAATTTACAAGTTTATTCGGTAAACAAACAGGGCGAAGTTCCGCAGCTGGTGCCGCTACGAAGTATCTGAATTAGTAGTTATATACTGAGACTGGGAGTACGCCATGGGCAGGTAGTAAATGCGGCGTGCTCGGTCGTAAGTCCACGCTATCACGTCCACGTGGTACTCTGTCCCGGGTTTCAGGTTCCGGACGATAGAGAGGACCCGACTCCGGGGCGCCGCCACGAAACACATCTCGACGGTGTCAGGACCGCGGAGCAGCGCCACGGAGCAGCGGGAACCATGGTAACTGCACTTGTGGGAGTGAGCGTCGGTCGGGATCATGTACACGCAGTATTTGATAGTCTGGAACGGGTTGTCGGACGGCAACTCAGCTGGCAGCCACTGAAATGCGAACTTAGTTACTGATTTTTACTTTTCACTCTATTAAACTTTGAAATTAAGATGAAATAATTGTAACGTTTTTAATTGTAACTCTAACTAAGTAATGTGGTGACATTGGACGTCGTACGAAGTTTTATTAAAAGACGTCGTACTGTTTATTAAAAGTCGTACTGTTTATTAAAAGTCGTACTGTTTATTAAAAGTCGTACTGTTTATTAAAAGTCGTACTGTTTATTAAAAGTACGTACTGTTTATTAAAAGTCGTACTGTTTATTAAAAGTCGTACTGTTTATTAAAAGTCGTACTGCTTATTGACTTCCACAGAAACACGGAGACGCGGGGGAGATACAGACTGATAATATGTGGAAATAATGCATTATAGGGTTTTCTAGAGAAAGCTGGGGAGGGGGTGTAATCAGACTCCTCAAAGTCCGCTGACATGTAAAGCAGGTCCGGTAGATCCAGCTGGGCTGAGAGTGGACATAGTCCTGCTCTCCCGGTTACTCTGAAAGAGTGTTAGAACTCTCAGAACACGCCCAGGCTCCCACTATCTCTCTTCCCTCTTCCATCATTAAATTTTGTAGATTAATGAACACTGCTTGGAGAGCACCACTCCTATCAGTCTTATCACTGCTCCCAGAAAAAATCATTTTCTTATCAAGCGAACTTTTTGTCAAGTTTTAACTCAATTATGGCCCAACAAATCAATAGAACGGCGGAAATATTTTACGGCCCAGGTCCAGAGAATCAGGGAAACCCCACTTTTTGTTTTTATCAGTCACTTCAAAATTAATTCATTCAAAACAATTCAAATGGCAGGGGCGTTTTCCCATGGAGATAGGAAAAATAGAGATTATAAAACTGTTGTTGCAATTTTCCCTGGATCAAACAGAGCCAAAAACTTGTGAACTCTGACAAGATGCCTTTAAATGTCATTTTCTGAAGCCCTCCCATTCCCCCAACCACAAAATACTTTTATGAGCCCATTTTTCCGACTGCAGGTACTCGAACAGAAGGCCTAGAGACATATCATAGAGATTAGCGATTTCGTAATGGTGGGCCCGGAAAACTTGATTCCGGTTCATAATTAAGAATAACCGATATGAATGATTTTTAGCAATCGAGTTAATGTGATAAAAATTCTATTTTTAAATGCATGATGCCACATACTAAATTCTCTAGATTCCAACGAGCGTAATGAAATCATTACAGCAATGAATTAGGAATTTAGGACAAAATCTAACACCACCTAATGAAAAATTTGGCATAATGAAATACCAATGCAATTATTCATAAGGTATCACCTTATTGCGATGGCCAATGCAATGTGGCCTGAGCCGATGTTACCTGAATAACCATCTCTCTCGACCCCGATATAACCTTTAACAGAGAAGATAATGAATTATCGATTGTTGATGACGGAAGCAGGATTGACAGCGGCCCGTGAGAGGGGGACTCCCACACACGGCCCCACGGGGGAGCCTGGCACAATGGGTACGTGACGTCTACAAATGGAGGAGGCTCGGTTATCCGTTATCTTGGATTATCGTGGGTAAACTCCATGGTTTGCAACAAGGAGTAGGACTAGTGTTTTTTTTTCTGGAACAGGCGAATTGAATTGGGAAGTCCATTGTCGAAGAGCAAGCAAGTAGGAGAGGCTGAGTAGAAGCGCACAGTGAAAACAGAACGATAAAACAAGCAGTAAAGCAATAAATCAGAAAATAAATATATTACTTCAACAGTTTTAACTCACCGAAAGTCCGACTTGTGTTTTTGAGGTAAATCTGTCGTCGTGAAGAATGCAGGTGTCGTCAGGAAGGACCGGGGGCTGGCGGTATTCCTTAGTACTGCCTGAAAAGTAAAGTATAAAGATCGGTATTCCTTAGTACTGCCTGAAAAGTAAAGTATAAAGATCGGTATTCCTTAGTACTGCCTGAAAAGTAAAGTATAAAGATCGTGGACTTTATCAATATCGTATAGCTTAAATGAGTCAAATATACTTACAACTTACATTGCCATGTTGATACAATTACATTATCATTGGAAAAGATATAAATTTTAAAAGAATTAAGGGCGTCAACGGTCTATTAGTTAAAAAAGAAGGGTATAATTATAAGGGCGTCGACGGTCTATTAATTTAAAAGAAAAGGTTTAAGTTAATTAGAAACTTACCTAAAATCTGATAATCCGCTTCACCACACGGAGTTCTCTCGGCTTTAACCTGAGAGCGATAAAATTTAAATTCCAAGAAAAGACGAATCCCGGACGTGGACATAAATACAACTGTTTTACTTTGGGAACAGTCGACATACTTTGACCTAGACCGGTACAAAGGATGAAATGTAATGGAATTGAATTACGAAATACTATATTTTTTGCTGGAAACACGACTCAGCGGTGGTCTGTGAGGCGTGACAATTTCAGATAAGCGACCAGCAGGTGCCGAAGACTTTGAGTTTAAATTGAATAAAGCGGTGAGAGCGCTTGCCTTCCCACATCACTTACAGGATCAAGGTGCAAGCCGGAGCTTATCTTCCGTCTTGCAGGGTCGAAATTTCAGAGTGAAAGAGAAACTTACGGTAGGGCGTAAAACCCTTTGATGGGATGGAATAGGGGGACAAAGCCCGTGGATCGACAAATACAGGATGGGCTTTTAATTCAGATTAAAAACCCATCTTGTATATGATATTCTTCAAGAGCCCAGAGATCGGTGCTAGTCACTTTGTGACTGCTCGTATAATCACAAGAAGTTCTGTAAAACACCTAAGATAAAAACGAGTGAAGTGTGGCTGTTAAATGTTGCGACTCTGGTGTCGCCATTGAATTGGATGTAGCAATATTCTTACAAATAGATTTTAGTACAACTGTACTTAAAATAATAGTGTAGAACTGTACTTACAATAATAGTATAGACTCCGACCATTGCAGTCGTGTTGTGATACGTCCAGATAGAATGTTCTTCAGGCACTGCGTATGTGTTCTTGGTTCCATCCTGATTCACAGCTTTGTCAAGAATCTATCGGCAGGAAAACTAAAATATAGTTTAAACCCTAATTTGCTTGTTTTAGTTTTTGTAAGAAAAAGTTGAAATTATATCTTGTTAAATTAGTTTTTATAAATAGGGCGCAAAATAAGAGCAGGAAAACTTGAAACATTTGACTCACCCATTTGACTCCGTCATCGTTATCATAACGGATGTTGTTTCTCAGTTGTCCTGAGTCACAGTCTCTACCTTTCATAAATATTTCAACCCCAGTCGGATCGAAGAGGCGGACTGACACGGTGCCTTTACAGGTAGCTAACTTTATGTATAAGTTGGCGAGCTGATGATAAGGGAGGGGTTAAGCACTGATTTTATAAAAATGTGCGGGGGTGAAAATTCAAAGAGGTCATTGAAATTTTGTGAAATGTGATCTCCTTGAGTAGGAATTAAAAATTAATCTTAGATCTAGTTTGAAGAATACGTAATGGTCTATCATAAACCAATTGAGCGCAAGTCTTCGAAAATGTTGATGAAAACCGAAAATACAATTTACCACAAAAACTTCTACGATCAAACAAGAATTGGTACTTACATTCAGCTGATTCTGTTCTGCAGTTGCTTTAAAACAATATAATCTTTGTTGGCCACTTCTTAAAATATCTGAAAAGGAAAAACATTTTAAAACTAGAATTCTGTAATCTATATTTTGTTAAAACTTGGGATATAAAAAGAAGGGATATTTATGTCGGAACGCAAGGCACCCAGATCTAGACAGCAGAGTTAGGGAGGCAGGTGGGCAGGCAAATCAGACAATCCAAGGACAAGCCAGGTAGCTGATAACGCCCAAGCACTGGACAGGTCACATTGGATGGGGGAATGCAAATTCTATTGACGTGAGAGTGTCGGGTTTTAGACTGTGATTCTTAGGTTGGCTAGATTTGACGGTAGTAAATAAAAACCACGTGAACAATGTTCAACAGAAAGTTTTTTTAAGAAAGTACGGCCCCTGATAACATGCAAAAGTCAGACGTATGTGTGTGTCAAAATTCTTGATTTTTTGACGGTTTAACAGGACGCTAATCTTATGCGATACAACAATTATATTGATAACAAAAACTTCGTCCCGGGATGTAATTGGTAACCAAGCCAAAAGCTAGTCCGGAACACTTAAAGTATCGGCTCTTATCTCGGTACATGGTGTGCAATCTGCAGTCTGCACGCCTATCACTTTGCAAAGCCTTCCAAATTGACCGGGAAACATGATACGGCTGGGATATTTCTCGCGGAAAATCGTAGCCGGCGTTCGATCGTCAAAAAGCCAATATATGAGCCGGTTGCCATTGTTAAACTTGGGCATGGACAAAAAAGACCTTTTTGTACAGAAGCATTTCATTGGGGCGGATATTAAACAGGCCCTGCAACTGCAACTGCAATTGAAATATTGGTTCTTATCGCCATAAACAAAAACAACCATCAAAAATCGTCCCACTAAAATTGATCTTTGACAGTGACACTACCCTCTCAAATCAGCCATTGCCTTAGATTCATCGATACCCGAAAACATTCCCCTGCCCTCCACTCTTTTTGGAGCGGATATGTAAGTACTTACCAGGGCGAAATATTCCTTGTGTTAGGACAGTTCGATATCCGGGGTGGTTGTGACAGAGGGTGAGAGCTAGCGATCTAGCAACCAGCGTTAGAGCCAGTAGGAGCACGAACATGGCGATCTTTGTTGAGGCAAAAGCTACAAAAATGGAAAGGTGGGTTAGATGCAATGAAAGAGGAGTAGGCAGCAGCTGCTGCTTTATATAACGCAAGGACGGCGTAAAAATCACGTGACAGCGGTGGTGCCCTAACGCTTACTTGCACCTAGGTGTTCGCAAGCCTTATCGTTGAGGAGCCCTTTGGACGTCACTAACCGAATTAAATGAGCCGCCTTTTTGTGAAAAATGTACCAAAAACTGGACTTTAAGTACCAGGAGAGAGCCCACGCACAATCATGAACCAGTTTTAAAATGGGAATGGGATCGTCAAACTTAGGCATTTAAACAATTGATAAACAAATTACTGTAATCAAGAAAGATAAAAAATGCGGTATTTCCAGGAACTTAAAAATTGCAAGGGATGCTACTGAAGGGTTGTTTGGAAAGTTGATGAAACGTTATCAAATTAGCGGATCGTTTCCGGATTATACGGCTTAAAGACAGAACGACCGCCAGATAGCCCAGAAAATTTTAAATTGAAAATTTTGAATGAAAAAACCCTAAAGTGCAACTGTTCCCACGCTAATTTATTTAGGGCACAGAGAAGATAATATTAATACAATGTTATCTAATTATATAAGCAGAGGCATTATTTCTTGCCATTTCCATAGAACTTCGGTCGAGGAAGTGCCAGTCTGAGAACAAATACGAGATCTCCATTTCAGAAATGGAAGGAGCTCAACGTGGACATTTAAAACCTAAACCCTAGATGAACCCAAAACTCGATTGCAATGGCATTCCAATATTGGCATCCAGTCTTTATTACTGCTTTAAACGATGAATGCTCAAAAATCTGAGATCGTGTCACAGATTTCACAGGGATGAACATAATGATGAACGATGATATTCTACAAAGTCTATCTGTAATATGCTTTACTTCTTGCTTCCAGCTGAAATTCTCATACTGTGCAAAATAACACAACACTTAGTCGTAATAACGATTAATATGGCCATTAGAGGGAAGCAGAAAATTGTACTTGCTAACTTGATGCAAGCAGTTCTCATTTCGCGATTTAAAAGACTTTGAATCGCCAAAACTAGACAGAAATAAAGTCGTAAGTAGAACGGGTCTAAATCTTGCCATTTAAGGAACTCGTCATAAACTTGCAACAATCTGCTCGATGCACACCTCTTATCAAGCGACTCAATAAGTTAGTAGGTAGTGGAACTTACACTTTCACAAGATAAAGTTAAATCACCGACCCTGATAAGTAAAAACCAGCAATCTCATTCTAAACCAGTACACTTCATGACAATTATCAAGTATTGATCACATTGGCCAATGCGTCCACAAAAACCCTCGTTCAGTATAATACAAGACCGCAAACTATTGACACGGACTTGATATATTCATTGGGCCGTGTGAAATAGGCCACGAACTAGCAAAGTGTTTAACTTATCACGACCCCACACAGAAGCCATAACAATATAACACAGAATGACTGTTAATCAACTGGCGACACTTAATCGACTACGATTGAAAGAATTACGCGCTTGTACACAGTTAAATGCGTATTGCTCTCTAACAAGCGATCAATTGCGCGTTAAAAAAGCTCACGATAGAACTGAAAAAAAGTTCCTGCGTACTTACGAGCTCCCCTTGCAGAAAACCAGCGGCCTTGCAAAAAGAAAATCCTGATCTTTGAAAAGGGGGAATGGATTCTTTACACCCAATTAAAAGTCAGATTAAAGCAGGTACGGAGGCACGGAGGAGAGAGAAGAGAGAGCTAGGGGAAGGGGGTGGGGGAGATAAGATGTCGCTACCACGACATGTCAGGGAAACTACTAACTGCTCTTCACTGTAACTTAATTTGAAACATAAATCCCACATTTTGATGTTACCAAGTTCTCTCTACCTCTCTCTTTCTCTTTCTCTTCAGAAGCAACACGGTCGCGAAGCGCAGCTTCCAATATTAATTTCGGATTTTCTAATCAGAATCAAGTTTAATCTGTGCAGATCAAAACACGCCGAAGTAACATGCGTGCTATTTTCCCCATTTATAAAAATTTTTCTAGATACCCCTAGGAGATAGATACGAAATTGATCTAAGAGAACGGAAGGGGGTCACGTAAACTTGAATCGAAAACTGTTTTTTATCTCGATGGGACAACGGCAGAGACAGGAGGATTTTGTAGAATTCAGTGTGATTGAATTTGTGTCAATTATTGTGAGCATATTGCGGGAGTATTGCAACCCGAATTTGAGTTCGTCTCTGAACTGTTTGCAGTGTTATTCTCGTATTTCTATCATCAGATAAGTGATCCTCCTTACCTAGACTATTATGATGGTTGTGAAATAAAATGAAATTGCCATAATGTTTATTAAAGCATATAAAATGATAATGCCACTATAATTTAAAATTTATAATGGTCATGCTATCAGGCGACCAATGCTAGAAATTCCGATATGGGCCTTGTTTGTCGAACGTCGATATCTGATATCTAAAATCATGAGATAATATTCACCGTACAAAGCCAGACAAATTACCAGAAATGTTGATACAATGTAAACATGCGTGACAATTGGCAGGTGCTCTAGATAGTCCCACGTTTCTGAAAACATAAAAACATATGTTATATCTCATAAAACATATGTTATATCTCATAAAACATGTGTTATCCATAAAACATGTGTTATATCTCATAAAACATATGTTATATCTCATAAAACATGTGTTATCCATAAAACATATGTTATATCTCATAAAACATATGTTATATCTCATAAAACATATGTTATATCTCAGTCGGACGTCCAACCTTGTTTAAAATGCGTTTAGGGAGTATCAGTATGTCACGTCGACGCGTATGAGATAAAATAAAAAAGGGGTAAAAATTATTTATCAAGACCACGGTCATGCATAGCAGTTTTCATCAAGGGTAGACCATTATAGACGGGAAATTCTTAATAGATATTAACCACGTTCGGAGCAGGGTGTGTCGGGAAAGTACAGTAAGCCACACTTTATTAAGATTACAAGGTTCTTAGAATCCCGGAAACTTGTCAAATTTCAGAGGCCGGAGCTACGGTAACAGAATCAGACTGTGGAGATGAACTATACTACCATTGTATTTTACAGCCTCCCAGGTAGGCTAATTGTATTTGTTTGTGATAAGCTGGTTCATGTGCAAGTACTGACCAACACTTAAGTCATGCACTCTGGTATGAGGCTGAATTCCGGCCACGCTTAACAATATGGGGCTGGATATAGGGCGAGACGTGAAGAGGAATTATGTTATTTATGGACATAAATCAAGGAAGGGGGTGAGAACAAATCGTGCTAACGAAGGAACAAATTCAGGGCATAACGAAGCTTAGAAGGTTCTAGGTAATACAACCGGATAGATCGACCTGTTGGAACAATCTTTTTCAATTTTTCGTCAGGAAAAAAACTGACGACGTGTTCAGAACAAAACCTGGGACTCATAATAACAATAAATATTTTTCGGAAAACTCGCGGCAAACAGGACGAGACAGATTATTGTGAAGTTAGCGAGATGTTTAAAGAGGGTATGATAACGACCCTAAGTTAAGTTAAGGGATCCTCTCTTGCCGAGTTGAATGAGTGCTAATTTAATGGAGCTTGCTCCTTTTTTGTCTACTTTCAGCTTTTTCGGGAAGACTCCAAGTTGAGACTCGTGTCAATAAAGTCTAATGATTAACAGATCAAGTAGTTTACGATTGTCTTGCTGCCGTACAAAAGTTGGGCCGCATTCTATACAAGGTATGACAATAGGCGATTAGAATAGCAAGACAACAAAGATAACCACTTCAAAGCGTAACCTATTATCATGTGCTTTGATGAATTTCAGGTTAGGTGTTGACTTGGAAAATAAAGATCTTGGATGTCAAAATAAACGGTTAAAGTTACACTGATCGAGCAGCAGTTTCATCAACAAAATAGTGGCACTCCAGCAGAATAAGAGCAAGAAAAAAGATCCCACAAGACAAAGGAGGTAAAGGTCTGTTGGATCTGCTTTACACTCCTTTCGGGAGTAGAAAAGAAAAGCCTGTACCAGGGCACCCTAGACAGCTTATCTCTAAAAACAAAAATTTTGAAATAGCATAAACTTTTTTGAGATATTCCGTAGCAATAAACCTTTAATTTGATTTGCCGGAGTGTATCTTATTTTTGACCATATTTCAAATGAGAACATATTACATCACTCAGAATTTGCCATTGGGCGATCAATCGACAGTCTAGCATTTTAGTCCCCTTATTTCAGTGCCCCATTGAAGTCTCCCCGTCCACTTGTTTACAAGTTTGCCGTAAAGGTTAACTTTATCTCTTGGTAGGGTCTCGCCGACCTGCAGTGAGCGTATTGCTAAACGCACCGCCTCAGAAGCTTTTGTCTACAAAGGACATCAAAAGTCATCAGACGCTAAAAGACATATATAGGTCACCATGACACAGAATAATTCGATACGGCACCACAGCCAGGACTCTATGTAGATGCCATGTTGGTTTTGGACTTGTCGCGAAGTCAATCTCAGCATTTTATGGAGCCGTGTTTTTCTGGTTCAGAAAATCTTATATTTAGCCTTAACTTGCTCGAGCAACGATTTGAATATCAATCAAAGTCTAGCAGCAGGGCGATGACACTCTTGTCAATATTAATTAACTCCACATACAAAATATAGAGACACCCAGAAATTAATCAGCCAGAAGGCGATTTAAACGACCACCTTATCACACGAAAAACACGACTAAAATTATTTCGATAAGACTTGAAACGTGAACAACTCCAATATTCCATACAATTTATTTCTTGACTTTTGTCAAAAACCAAGTGCCAACAAAACAAAAAACGTTTACTGATAATAAAATAGAGAATGAGGAATTTGATTGCGTAATGAAATGAGCGTCGTTTATAAAAGAACAGAAAACCAACGAGAAAATTGAACGGAAATTCTCAGTACTTTAGCATTTGTTTTGGGTACAGTGCCAGGGGAAAACAAATTAAGTTATAGGGCCATTCGAAACATAAACACGCGAAAATGTACCTGAATACGCGGGACCTCATAAGCGTCATTAAAGCGGCTCTGAGTCTTCCTATTTTAGATAGGAAAGACGTTTACCAAGTACTCAGAGAAGACCTTATCTTAATTGACGATACTACTCTCTTGGAATTGCCAGTAAAGATAATTCCAGGAAAAATGAATTGGCTTATAATATGCCAGCCGGTCATGTACTTTTTTTGGCTAAAATTCATCGATAACCAATTCAACGTCGGCCCAGCCCTATAATCTAAACGGTTCTAAGTAAAATGCGCATAATATTGATAAAATTTCCTTTTTTAAATGTTCCTTTGAATCAATTAACAAATTTAATTTCATTCATAGTCATAATTTAAACTAATAATTTTTAATGTAAGGAAAAAATCGAGTGGTCAAAATGGCGGGGTAAACACCGAATCTTATCTGATAACAAAAAA
Organism: Mnemiopsis leidyi; assembly: GCA_000226015.1. Classification (NCBI taxonomy): domain Eukaryota; kingdom Metazoa; phylum Ctenophora; class Tentaculata; order Lobata; family Bolinopsidae; genus Mnemiopsis; species Mnemiopsis leidyi. The sequence continues at coordinate 51,531 of JH153190.1, forward strand.
CATCATGAAATTATATTATCTGTACGTTTATTTGCTGAAATCCCGAACGTTAAGAAAAAGTCGAGTTGGTTCAAAAAAATATCCAATATCCTTTAAATTTGTTACAATAGTTCTTCTGTGTAGATGAGATAGCAGCTTATCCACTAGTTCTTACGATGATTTTGAAAACCTTTGAATAGTGTGTTCATGTTATTTGAATTGTGAATTGAAAACGAAAATGATGAATAGTAGACGTGTTGAGAGTTCAAAAATGGAATTGCACATAACAAACAGGGACAGCTAGAGAGGGCAATGCCAAAAACGTGAATTTCGACAAAATTTATAGGACGATTATCTCCGTAACCCCGTGACCTTGGTACGGGAAAGGAGCCCAAGAAGAGACTCTTCTGGCTGGAAACAGGGTTTCGAACCACCGCAACACAACACAAAAACAGAACGGTCAAAACATTTATTGGCACAACGGGCCCTTTGTATTTGAAAACCGCGACCACATATCCAGCACTGTTACCAATCAATAATCATTATATGAGGACAAAAACGTCAAGGGTTTTTAAATATATCGCATTATACTCGTCGACGATTGTCTGATCAAAACTAAGTCTAGACGCGGTGAAGCTTATTTAATGCAATGATTTCACGAATAAGAAATGGCGGATACTCTTTAACATTTATTGACGACTTGAGACAGACGATCCCTAAGTGGTGTTCACCTTTTCGTTGGGCTAGATCGTAATTAATTGAGAAGGATCCCCCTGATTATAGATAAAGGTAAGCCAACGTTTAACAGAGATAGGAGAGGGTCAAATGGTATAAATAGCTCATGATACCATATTGGCCAAGATTCTCATCCGGCAATAGTTTTATAATCGTAGTTAGTAAGTCTTAGGTTATAATAAAAAATCGGTTAAAATTGGGTCATATTGAAAGTGTCGCCAGGCAAGGATACGTTCGAACTTATATCATCCAATCGGAGATAAAACTCAGGACACTGTAATAGCGGGCTGTATTTAATTTTCAAAAGATACAAACAAATGCAACAAGCAGGCTCCTTAAAGCATTGAAGCAGCCCAATTCCCGGGGGAAATAATCGCACACAACGGTAATACCACCACGTTATCGTGGAGACTGCAGGTGCTTTCCTTGTACTTTTAGACAGCTTTATATTTATAAGAGCTTTATATTTATAAGAGCACGAAGGCCTGGTCGACGTATCGAGGAAAACGCAAGACTTAACATGTCCAACTCCTAGGCTGGAGATGTTCAAAATATTGAAGGAAGTTATCGAGAAGTTCGAAATAAACATGTCCAACTCCTAGGCTGGAGATGTTCAAAATATTGAAGGAAGTTATCGAGAAGTTCGAAATAAACATGTCCAACTCCTAGGCTGGAGATGTTCAAAATATTGAAGTTATCGAGAAGTTCGAAATAAACGGGAGAATATCTGGTCAGGACCACAATGAGTGTCACAACTTCGATTTTTCAGCAATTCTTAGAACTAGATGTATGATTAACATATGGTTCTGAGGCGATTTCATAATCAGTTGCAACTTGACAAAAAACAATATCTAAGCCCTAGACCGATAAGACGTTTTAAAAATCGCAGATAAGGCTTACCATACGGTCTTATTTTCATCATTTTAACTAGATTACTTTAATGCAGGCATCTCTCACGTACGAATAAAACTGGCCGCTTAAACTTTGCAACAGTTCCTAAAACTAAATGTCAAATGACTGATACTAACGGATCTTAATAAACGTATTGTGTTGTTATCCAATGTCATCGGCCAGCTAAATGAGAAAGCAACAGTTGAGGAAATACTTAAGCAAGGCATGCAGCGAATTAGGTGAACTGGGAAGCTGGCAGAATACTTTCAGAAGCAAGAGCATACGATGATAAATAACTTTATGAAGGAGTACTTATTCGCAAAAAATTGATGAAGGATCACTAACAACAAATGGTGGACCCCTTGGTATCGAAAAACTTTGCAAAGGAGCACCTGATATCAGAAAAAAGATGCTAAAGCACGTGATAACCAGCGAGAGGAAGTTTCGTTCGTCGCAGCTGGTAATGTAACATGTTGCCTGTGTATTAAATATACATCAAATACCATAGTCCATACGGATATATTTCAATATGAGCTATTTGCTATGTAAACAGCACTATAGATGTCACATACGTCATCGTAAGGCCTCCTTTTTCAACTAAACTACAATTTATATGCACACATGGCACCGCAATTGCAAAATTGAAGATAAAGAAGATAAAAACTTAGACTTAGCAAGGTATTCATCGAAATATCATCACATTTAATCAGCTCTTATTTTAAAATTTTACATGAGAAACCAAAAGATTGAAATTCGAATAAGTCTCGAAGTGTTGCATTTCAACAACGATAAAGATGTAACTGAACCTATCGTTCTCAGTTCTCTAAATTTAAAGATCGAAATGGTCTGAAATATAATGCCGTGATAACCTAAAAATCATACGATTTAAAATATAGTATCATGATCTTTATTCCCGATTGGAGGGCCACGTTTAACCGAATGCTCCACCCATCCATCAATAATAATTGGCTATCCTAACCTAGGTATTTTTAGAGTTAAAAGTAAACTTAGATTTATTCTAATGCTTTTTAAAGAAACCCAGGAAAGTTCTGTATGAAACAGAAAGAATGTGGCCAAGCCAAAGCTAGTACCTAAACCTGAAGGCGATGTAAAAGGTGTCGAGAAGTGGCGAGATGCTGACAGTGGGCTGACAGTGGGGCTGGGCAGGAAACAACCCCTAAGGCGGGGTGAAACAGGGAGAAATAAAAACTACAGATGCGCGGTAGCTGTGCTGCAGGAAGACTGAACAACAGCAACAGCTGCCTGAAAATGTTTGTTATGGTTCAGTTGATGGTGTGTTTATATGTGTTAGTGTGTGTGTTAGTGTATGTTTGTGTGTGTGTGTGTGTGTGTGTACTCTTGCTGGCTGTTGCACGCCTCCTGCAGCACTTATTCTCCTGCACTTGCAGGATGCCTTACACGGCTCTCACATAATATATAACAGCAGACAGATTAAATTGGGCATTTGTTGTTGTTATCTTACAACAACCAGTACACCGCAATCCACCTCACCAATAAAACTGCTTATCCCGCCCACGTGTCCCTCGCAAGACCAATCGGGGCTGACAAATTTTCGCACGTGCGCGTTTCGAATCCAATCAGGGGCTTTGGTGTGGGCCATGTGCTCAATCGAGGAGAATTGGAGAGATGCGGGAGATAACTCGACAGCGGGTCCAACCGCAATGCGGTGGTGTAAACAATACGGTGTCTCATAGCCAGCTAAAATGCTAAAAATAAATCGGGCTAAAAAACAAGCTGCATTTCAGTTGTCATATAAAAACGACGCAATATGCTTTATCCAGTGATAGGTTATTAAAATTAATTAGCAATAAAAAGCGGTAACCATTTTAACATAATGGCCCCTACTTAATTAATGTAAAGATACGCTCAGATCACCAGCAAAGCACTCTTATTAATTGAAAACAAAACAATTTTGAAACAATTTTCACAATATTTCACAAAAATTATGATAATCTTATGCAAGTCAAAATTAATTTAATAAGCAAATTGAAAACCGTAGGCTGCATATTCTTTGATCTGTTATTCATAAATTAAAACGAAACGTTGAAGTGTGATAAGCCGGTAAATTAGCACGTGACCTACATTTATTAATTGGCAAAACTGCGTAAATTGATATCCTCGGTGCCGAAGAGCATACTTATACATACTCCCACATGTGGAAACGATAAATTTGTATAGGACGAAAAAGTCACGTACTTGACGATAAGTTGATGATCTCAAGTAATACACCTGGCCAATTAAGATAAAGCATCGTTTTTGAATCAAGATAAGATCTCAATCACATTTGTAGATTTGATGTAACGACATTTCCGATCATTTTAATCAGTATTTCGTAATTCTATTAAAAATTCAGGATTGTTTGAAATGCAAATCACACCTAAATACTAAACTACATAATCCAGACCTTAATCAAATTATCATGATTTGTGATCTATCCAAACACAGGAGAAGCTATAATGAATAATTTAACAGTCTACTTATGTTCTATGTAATATCATGCTATCAAGTTTAAATGAACTGTCTGCCACATAGGTGTGACAGAGAAGCGAGATCGCCCGAAAAGGACACATTCCTGTGATGTACCATGAGATCAAACGCTAAGTTTACTAAAGACGAACATCGACTCACGCAAAAACATCCTTAAAAACCAAAATCCTGGGTAAGATACGAAACTATTATTATCATTATGCTATTTATGATTATTATGTTTCGTTACCTTCAGGTTTGAAGACGAAGGACATAATTAGGGGAAGAAGTTTTGCATATTGTCCGTGAGATTTGCGGTGCTTATTAATTTGACTGAGGAAATATCGCACGAACAAGTAGGATGTAACATAGTTGATTAGCTGGTCATCAGCTCCACTACAAACTAAGTCTTGAAAGTTGGTTTAAAACGGTCTAGTAAAGCACTGCACCTCGAATTGCTGAGCCGCTGGAGGGAGAAAATGAGACGGTAAATCGGAGAGCAACTTTCTATTTCTAACAAAAGTTTATTCTGTTGAATAAAAAGTAAGCGCGGTAAGTCGGGTATAAAGTAGGGCAGGTATAAAGTAGGGCGAAGTAAATCAAGTTTTTACTGTAATTTTTATTGAATACTAAGAGATTAATATAGATTAACGTTGCACCCAGGAAAATTATCTTACATCGATAGGGTCGTAAAAAATCGTTTGTAAATTCAGTTACTTACATTTTTCAAAAATCACGAATGAGATCAATAATAAGTCGGACTTGTAAAAATTCCGAAATTTTGATCAATTGAAAGATTTCTGGCTAAACTGAACAATGGGAAGGGGCAAAACGAGACTTCTCTTCAAGTTTCAATTTGGTGGATGACTTTTTTAATACTTTTCAAGATGATTGATAAAGGAACAATCGTGCAACAAAATCAGACAAGATTAAAATTTCGTCCTTTAAAAGCTTTTATAATGTAGGCTAACCTATAATAACTTCCGGAATGGGAAGTCAATCACCTCAGCTACAATGTTACACCACTACAAAGTTACACCACTTCAAAGTTACACCACTACAATGTTACACCACTACAATGTTACACCACTACAATGTTACCCCTCTACAATGTTACCCCTCTACAATGTTACACCACTACAATGTTACCCCTCTACAATGTTACACCACTACAATGTTACACCGCTACAATGTTACACCACTACCATGGCAACGGTGCCTGTTTACTACCACGTACACACACTTCTTCTTGCCATATGTTTCACTGGAAAACTAACCGTTCTGAGGTTTATTTATCAATTCTTGCAATTCTCTAAATCGTCACTGAACTGGAAGGACAATTATTATGTTCCGGCTTATCAATTTGTGTGTGGGGCAACTTTAATTCTTATCAATTCACGGTTGAAAAATAACATTAATGTTCTGCTCAGGGAGTAGCTCACTGGCGGCTCTTCTCTTTTCAAAGGGACTCACGTTTTTAGTGAACACGTGGTTATAAGCCTTGTGGTCACGTACTATGAACCACGTGACCAGATCTTTGTTTGATGTATACCTGGTTGACTTCCCTCCAGACAACCTCCCACTTGACCAATTCCGGATATTTTCAATTAAAACGTGTGCAAACTAGAGAAATTCCGGAAAACGTCAATTGATACGTGCGTGAACTAGACCGATTCGGGATAATATCAATTGTGCTGACCACAAGTGAATGGACCGATCTGTAATACTTGATATCGACTTGACTGAGCTGAAGGCAAGGACAAAACTAAAAAACATTTACAAAATTATACGTATCGGTCTAAAGCCAAAAGGAGGCATGCCGAATAGTCATACCATAGAGGATGTAAAATGCTCCTTTACAACTTAAGATAAAATAGACTCAGGTTCTTTAAGTAGACCCAACATTCTAGGCAGGACGATAAACCTGGGTCTAGGCTAACATTGAAATGGTCTCGCAGCAGCCGCTGTTGTTTTGTTTGGGGCTGTAACATTGGAAGAGGACTTGAAATTACAGACAAACTATATACCGTCATTGTCGACTAGACACTTGCGATTTGGGACAAACGTATCCTTCATCAGATATCCAACATCATTGCCCAGTGGACCTGATTATAAGTTGATTTTCTATTTAAAAAGTCTCTATATCTATAGGATAAATTGATTATTCGGTCGGAAAAAAGGTTTAGAAAAACTCAAAGAAGAAAACGTAAAGGTAGTCCGCCTACCAGAGCAGTAGAAGGGGCGAATGATTGAGAGAGGGAGAGAGAATGGCTTATAAGCAGCGAGACTAAGCCGGGTATAACGCAGATGCTCGTTGTGACGTTTACGTGTCGTCGTTATCAAGAGCCCAGAAAACGGCTAACTTGTCAATGCCGAACAAATACAAGACTTTCACTAAGTGCAATTAGCTGGACGGACTGCAGTTACCGTGGATAAAATGGCCATACATGGCGCACAAAACCGATCTAGAAGAATGACAGACAGACAACAAGTGTGAGGCGAACTATATAGTGCGGCCATCTACCCCCCTTTATATCCGCGCCCGACCCTGATCTAACCAAAGACACACACCAAGTTCATCCGCAGAGGGAAAACCTACAAAACCATGTCATTACCCTATCAATCCTATAAATAACACTTAAGCTTACTACCCCATTTAAGTAATGTAGCTGGGATAAAGGTGCATCCTGGAACGAAGGCCGGCCCGCAGACACTACACCAGTTACATCTGCCTCCGGTGCTACGCTCGGCCAGTACTCCAGCTCGGTCGATCTGGGCGCCTTTCGAGTGATTTTCAAGAGAAGATCATTCTTCGTTAGCATTGCTCCGTGCATTTATCGCACATGCTGCCACCAGACAGGATAAGAAATGTTGTTTACGAAAAAGTAATCACACACAAACACACACACTTCCTCACCTCTGTCCAGATTAGTGGGACGTCAAATGCTTACCTCAGAAAAGGAGTGGGATATGGGGGTTGGTTATCAGGGGACTAGGTAATGGAATCTTCCAACTTTCTCCAGGCGTCATCAGCCTGCAAGATCCACTCGGCTGTCATCCTACTGAAGCAACGCATAAATTACATTTCATTGAAATTAAATTGCGTTCCAAACCGCGAAGGACAATGCAAGTTCAAGACTTAAAAGGGTGCTGTCTGTATATTATGGGTTTTCGTCTTACTCTTAAGCAGTTGGGCTCAAAACCGGGCGCAAAGTGAAAATAACGGTGAAACAAAATATATTAGGTTAAACTTTTGAATGTTCAAAATTGGCATGATATATAATGGATATGGTGAGGTAACAAGACCAAGCATGGTATATAGGGAGATAGTGAGGTAACACGACCAAGCAAGGGCTGTAACTGCTGCTTGTCGGCGAGATAAAAGAGCGGACGAAAGACAGCCCGGGAAAAGTAGACGCCAATTATTGGTCCGCTCCGTGTCAAGAAGACACTGGAAAAACCCAACGTGAAATTAATACTGAGGTCTTAAACCGTTAAATTTCACCTTCAGTAGGCGACATTTCGATGAAAATCTTTCGCGGCTCTCACAGTTTATATATCCGTGATTGCAGTGATCAAATCGTTGTAAATAATACTTTTTCGACAAAACATGTTTCAAGGAGGTTAGATGGTAAAAGTTAAAAGAAAATGAGTCATTTGGAAACAATGGAAAGGTCTGTATCGTCAACTCCACAGTTCGAAATCATCTAAAAAGACGTGGCCAAGTTCCCGCTTTACTCGAAAGAAGCCAACATCTATATCTTAAAAACAAGTATCAAATTATGCCTTGAACTACTAAACTGAAAAAGTTCCAGTTACCAACATTATTTGATTCTGACTTCTGTTTTCGCTGAAAGTCCAACTACGTAACTTACATGAACCGCAGCTCAACTTAAAATGTGAGCAGTGGAATGAGAAACAATCCCTTTATAAATTTTACACGCTCAATCGGCGATAGTGCCACACGCAATAATATCCGAAATCTGCTCGTTTTCTATTTTAAGGAAATCCTAGAACATACAGTTCACCTACAATCTCGCCCCAGTTTTCTGAAGAAAAAGAATCCCGTCACCCAGACAAGGTCCTGTTTCAAATTATCTCGACAGAGAAGGGAAACAGACTTATCTCGTTGAAAACAAATAATTATCCGATTACCATTTGATTAACAGTTCTGATGAAGGAGCTCGACAGTGCTGGTAGCCCGAGTACGACTTTTCCCGTCCCCACCCTCGTGTCTCGGTATAATGAGGAGGTATGTGGGGTGAAGGAGAGGGTGCGTCCTGCAGACACCGAGCTCCGCTGTCTGCAGGTCTAAGTCGGATCAGTGGCCCTGAACTCCAGATTGTGGGATTAATCTTCGTCTCATTATTGCAGAGAATACGAGGGTGGTGTTGGGAATATTTTGAATTTAACAACGCGGTCTCTCTGTGTGAGGTGGAATTGAGACTAGAAGTGACAACACTCCGTGAGATACGCAAATAGGAATGCGAGCGGCACATCCTCAGAAACTAATCACCAGGTGACATGAAGCAGTGAAGGAGAGAGGGGAGCCCATAGCTCTGCACGTCTCCAGGAACCTTATCGCTGCAGCAGCTGCAGGGCTGCAAATTCGTAACATAGTCCGACCGTGCAGTCAGAGGCTGCTTTAATTCCTTGCTGGAGCCCGCTGCAGGAAATTTGCACAAAGCGAGCAGGGAGGAGGGAGGTCCAGGATCTGACTGACCTTGGATAGTCAAGTTGTGCGCAACTCGGGAGATTGGTCCAGGCGTACATTGTCCTTGATACCATGGTGTTGATATTATCTTGATAATACGCAGTGAACGAGTGAAGATTTGGAGTTAGTCTTGGTTTGTGGAGCGGTTTTGCTGGTTTCCCTGGTAACTCGTCTGATTAGAATTGTAAACCTGGAAATTTTTGTAGATCAAGTTTTAGAAATCAAGAAAAATTACATCAGACCTTTCATTTAAAGAATTTGTTGCGAGAATTACGAAAATAATATATTTAGTATATTGAAATCATAAAAGTGTTTTATCTTAAATTTATTGCAGTCCCTTACCTAACGCATAATTGATTTTCGCGACTATATAACGGCTCAGCGACGACCAAAATATGCCGCGCCGGCCTCGGGAAAGTACATATTTCATTTTCGATAGAGATTAAGATAAAGTGATGGAACTAAGATAAAGTCATATCAAAGAACTTTTGATGGCTTTCTTGTAAACAACCACCGGCTTTAACGCTTTATTTTGTAAACATTTTAAGTTTTCTCACTTGAGGTTGAAGATAAGAAAGCTGCTCCGAGTAAGAGTACTGATTTGAGTTCAAGGATGGCCGGTTGTACGTCGGTAGTTGCCCGTTAAACCTGAAAAAGTACAGATTTTAAAACAGAACGGTAGAATTATCAGTGTCATAGTATCTAGAGGTAATGTAATAATGCTGTTTAATGCGGTACCTTACCATTTTATCAGTTATCATTCATAATAAATGCGAACTACTATTTTTGCCAAAAGCAAAAAAAAGTAGACGGTTTTAGACGGACAGGTAGACAAGTACCAAAATTTGCGGCGTGTTCGACCCTCGCACGCATTTTGTTTATTAAAAACGTTATGAAGGCAGCCTACTATTCTTTTACATAGTTTGCAGTGTTATCGAAAAAGTGATTTTTTATGCGTGTGGAGACAGAAGTACGCAGTGCGTCAATCAAATTCAGTTACAAAAGTTTTCGATACATCATATAGTTTTGGTTTTTGGGTCGTTGGTAGTTACAAGTGTACTGCAATTTGTGTCATTTATGATTTGTGCATGAAAAAATTATTAAAAAATCATGTGATCAATTTCAATAACGCCGTTGAATTTTTTGGTATAAAATAAGATTGTGAAATGAAACTTTGGCAAACCTTAGCCCTTAGGGGATAGTACAATTGCAAGCGGGATCAATTTTGCAAAGACAGATATGCCTGATTATTTCACTTGAAACCTTGGATATAATAGTCGGGCACTACGCCAGCAAATTTACAAAAGCTGATTGCAAGTATCTTAAGTCACGCACAGATTATTAAAATTAAATAAGAAGATCAAAGGAAAACAATCAGTAAAATAAATGCTTGTAGACTAATTAGCGAGTTATGCTATGAATAAAAACATTGAATATACTTATAGGATGGAATAGTGAGCGATGCAAATTGATATATGATATAGGCGTTAAATTGCAGGGGGAAATCACTGAGTAATCGTATCAGACAAAATTTGTGGAGGGGGGGGGGGCTCACCAGCTTTTCCCGCTGAATGGCCGCTATTTCGATTTTGCCTCAATAAGCGGGAAGAAAAATAACTCCTACTTAAACTCATCATAGGAGGGCAAATGGAAATTTAACAGTGGTGCAAAACGACCGCAATAGCCAACTTTACGTACGACTTATGAAACAACATATATGTTTTCGCTAATATAGCCGTAAGTAAGACTTGGAAATAGACTTGAACTGTGAACATATAATATTTGGGGCTTACTTTTAGAGATACTTGCAAAACCAAATATTTTTTCCTGAAAATTAAACTATGACTATCGCAGAATTGGTTGATTTCGATGGCTAGGCCATAGAGACTTAAATATAGGCGCACAATGACCACAATGGCAATCTTTATATACGGCTCAAGATGCTTCCTACTCATCCTATACGGCTCATTTTAGGCGATATTCCTTAAAAATGATTTCCGATAAAACGGCTTTCAGTTAGAACTACAAATGCGGCTGAGTGCCTCTGCCGCTTTTCCGTTTTTGAGCGGCAGAAAGCATCCCCCCCCCCCCATTTTTTCTACATTTAGTCGTAATGTGTTTACCCACATTTCCAGAAAATTACAAAGGAGCTTCTTCTGGAATGAAAAATAACACGGATATGATATGAAGGAATAACCTTAGAGTGGTCATATTGTAAAGCTGCTGCTGTTGTTGCTGTTGTTGTGGATTGTTGTTCGTATCTGCTGTGCTCGTGTTCGGTCCTTGAGGAAAGTCGGACTTTCAGGCGAAATAACAACTATGACATGTCTAATTCAAACTAAGTGAGTATAATTAAGTCAGAAATAAGCCGAGACGAGCTGTTAAGAAAGCTTTCATTACCACTGGACACTTGTTGACTGGCACTTACTTGTTGCATTTTGGTTCAGAGTGTTATTCTGTGTAACTGAAATGATAATGTCAAGTGCATCTGTCAGTGCGACTAATAATAAATCAATTATGAGTGCGATTTAGTGTAAGTATATCTATTAGCGAAACTACTTGCAATTATGTATGACATAAATATTGACAAATCTACTCCAAGAGAACTCAAATGACAGGATATTCACCGGTCTTTCAACAGCTGAGGAAAGCAGAGGACTAATCCTTAGACATAATTGTAAAGATGATCAGGACTAATTGTAACTTCATAATTAAAAATACCTGCGTTTTGCTGAAGACCGACAGTCTGCATAACTTGAGTTGGCTGTATTTGCAGAGTGTTGTTGGACTGAAATGTTTCGTGTCACGATACGTTTGATAAATCACTAAATTTATAGTTAAAACCGTGCAATAATGTGCAGTTTGCAAACCGCTAATTCCGTAAATTGTTTCCCATCGAATGGCAACGAGAAACATTACATGTCACAGCTTCGTTCACTACACTTTTATTTGATACTTATAAATACCGATATAATTATTTCGATTCCTTCACGTCTCGGTTGCGATTATGGCCAGAATAAAATGTGTCAACTTATAGTTATATGAAACCGTTGTCTACATAGATTTTATATCCACATAAATGTCGTTTAAATTTGATGAGATATAAGCAATGCCGCAGTTTGTTATGGATGAAAAGGAAATTCGCATGCACATTGAACGCCCAATAAATACGTAGGTGGTGCGCGCGCGATCAAAAGCGCACTAAATGACTACAAGGTTCCTTTGACTTAAAATTTGACAAATCCTTGCTAGTAGCCGAGTTGTATTTACAATAATGTCCCACATGAACAAAATTCCCGCCGTAGGAGCTTGCCCAATCTCTGGGCAGCACACAGAGTACAGAACATTGATCATCAAATCCTTCGCAACTTTTTGGCGGAAAATCACTTACAGAAAGATTCAAGCTAGCTTGGTTTCCAATGACTATCGGTTGAGAGTTTTGACTCGATTGCTGGTTTGCGATCTGAAAGAAATTGGTATCAAAGTACGACGAACGTTTTAACGAAGTCTTAATTTTAAAACAAAGGTTATAACTTTCAAATTTCAAAATGAATGTTATAACTTTATATCAGTAGCATCATCTTTTCCTGCAATATATTTGTTAAATAAAAAGCTTTTAGCAATTCCTGTAGGATTTTGAAAAAGTCTTTGTGTAAATTGGTGATATAACAATTTTTAGGGAGATATCGAAAAATGCAAAAGGTATTTTGCGGCAGAAGTGTACGCTACGTGCAAACTTTTGAAACTATTGGAAACAGTCTCCTTGCTTCTCCGAGTTTTCAAAACAAGTATGATTATCTTCAATATCGACATTAGAACCCCAAACCCCGAGTTTATAACAGAGTGGAGAACATGTGTCTCTCAATAATGTAAAATTTACAACAAACACTCATCAGTAGATAAATGCTAGATTAAACAATTATTTGTAAGTGTGTGCTACAGTCATCACGGCATATAGGATAAACCGTAAAGAAAGTAGATACATCATTTTTTTATCATTCGCTGTGACAGCGAAAATAGGGCTATAAGGGGTGATAAACAAACCTGTTGCGGTTGGTTAGAGGTGTTACTCTGGATGTTAGAGGAGGAACTGGTAGTGGAAGTGGTGGGGTTCGCTAGCTGGAAGTAGTACTGAACTTGTTCCGCGTTAGGAGTCCTCATCTCTGTTTCCTGCATCGATATAGTAGTTAGTACATATACTAGTAGTATAGGGGGGGCCCCAGTATACTACTATATATGAAGAAGTTAGTAGACAAGGATCGGGATTTCATGGGGACAGATCAAGTTGGTTGAATTGTAGATGGATGTCAAAGATAATGCATTGAAAATGGAGAAAAATCTTACATATGTAAAAACGGCAAAATCTACCCATCACTTGCTAATTCCTTCTCCACTGTTAAAAACAAACCTGTCGTTTTTGAGGTTTAAGTTCGTCTCTTGGGACGATATCGATTAGAAAATCGAACTGATCGTACTTGGCGACTGCCATCGCAATGTCGTTTCTCTGAAACAATCAAGTTTTTGTTTGTTTCACATTTGAGTTTAACGTGGTTTTTGTAATTCTCTTCTTGACTCGAGTGATAGACATAGGATTTTAATAGCAATGCATCAATATATTTCTGTGTAACAACACCATCATCAGGACATAACACTCAAATTATGTGTATAATAGTAGTGTTGAAAGTATTAATACACATTTGAATTAACAATGTTTGAGAATTTAGACCCCCTTTTGAGACGATTTGTAAGTTAACGTTGTCGTAGTAGCAGTAGAAGCATATTTTGGGCAGACTAAATCAAAAAATGCGTGGTGCAGTTTGAACTTTGAGGTTCAAGAAAATTTAAGTTTTTAACTTGGTAAGTAAATTTAAAGATGTTTTAAAAGCATCGGGCTATGAAAATAAAAGGATTTGTAAACTTATAATTGAAAGAATTTCAACTTTCGCCCTGTAACCTGTTTTTGTGCTCGGAAAAAGGTACTTCAGATTGCTCACGCATCAAATCATAAGATCATATTATTGCATATCTAGTTCAGCACATGCTACATAGTTAATTAGCAAAAACTTTCAAAATTAAGTTACAGTGATGAACGGTGTCCTCTTTCATAAAATGTTGACTACTCATGTAAAGTGTACACTATGTACATGCTTCTCAAGTTATTTACTTCATCTAATTAGTAATCACCCGGAAGTACCATAATCAGGGTAATTAGGTAAGTGGGATGCCTGCCCACTGCTGCCCAGCCACTGCAAGACCTTTAATTTATTCAGGATTTACAGTATAATTTTCTGCGTCAGGTTACCATACTCATGAGTCATGAAAATTCTTGAAATGAGAGACTTGCAAAGAATGTACAAAGCTGTTCAGTCGAACAATATTGATTAGATATTGACCAATGAATAGATCTATAAATGCATGTACACTGTACAGGTACACCTAATTGATCAACAAGATATTTTGAGCGACAAAAAGAGACTAAATTGACGTTCAACGGCTCAAGTTTTGTAATAAAACGTGCAGGGACATTCCAGAATATTCCATACCAATTCCGACAAAACTTGCCTGGTTATCTGAACATTCCAGACAGTCAGACACCCACCTGCAAAGTTCTGCGTTTGTTGTCCTCTGTGTGGATCCACGCCCTCAGAGACAACTCGTTTATAAATATCTCAGCAGCTTTGGCAAAGAGAACCGGCGCTTCTGCACTTATCATCTGCGAGATTTGTTTGTCACTGTTTCGCATTTTAATACTGGAATGTATTTGCGAGGTAGGGACTAGGGAACTGCAATAAACGGTATCGCTCGAAACAATTGTCCGATTATTCAGTTAAAATGTATTTCTAATAATGTAATAGGTGGCATATTATTTATATTTCCGGTAGAGCGCTAGACCGTTATTTGGAAACAGAAGCGTATTAAGAAGCGATAAAACATAATTTAGAGATATGATAGAATTATATGAATCTTACCGTTGAACTAAAGTATTTGTTCGGCGAATTTTCAAATTTAAAATCCTATTGTTTTGTGCATTCAACTCTCATCTCACATTGACGCGCGAGAGTAGAAAGAGTTAAGTAATCATTACACGTCAATTCGTGCTTATTCAATGATCACGTGAAACGTGACACTTGTTCACGTAGGGTGTGACAGTAACACCTAGCTACCATGTCACGTGTTCTTCCACCAAGGCACGCGATCAAATCACTAGCTCACGTGACGACCGGGGTTCAAATCACGTGATGTGAGCCAGGCAAGCACACCCAATTCTCAAGTAACGAACATGACGGCCCTGCACAAGCAGTAATTAGGGGTGTAACAAGCTCTCCCAACTATATAAACCCTCCAACTCGATTCACCACATATTACTCTTTCTACATTCCTTCAATCCCTTCAGCTACAGTTCCTTCTACAGCTACAGTTCCTTCTACAGCTACAGTTCAAGATAGCCACATTCCAACTTCCCACCATGTCCTTGTTCGAGTCTTACCACATGATGGGTGACCCTGCCGGATTCCACCACTACATCTCCCAGCCTTCAGACGACGTTGTCCATGTCCGGATGTTGAACCACTCCTCCACCTGCTCCAGAACTCCACCCTCCCTTCCCAACACCTCTATCTTCTTCTCCGACTTCACCCTCTCTCCTCACCCTGTCGATCCTCTGGTCGAGTCATTCTTCTCCTTCAACGACGAGAGTCCGAGTTCCTACGAGCTGTTGATGAGCTTTACCTACCCGGAAGTATCCCTGCAGGAGGAAGAGTCTGAAGGAGAGATCTCCCACTCCTGGTTACACCTGACCTCCTCTCTCACCTCCACCTGGAGCAGCATGGAGACCCTCTACGACACCACCCCTTCAGAGATCGAGCAGGAGAACTTTCTGGAACATCTCCGGAACACCCGACATCCCGGCAGACTGTACCAGGTGATGAACTCCGGGGGAGGTGAGCTCAACTCTCGACCTCAGATCTACGGCTCAACTACTCAGAAGATTACCAGCAAGAAGAACATTGTGACAAAGATCAGGTCCTTGGTTAACAGATTGAGGAAGTAGAAATCCAGTTTGCTTACTATTGGTTTTGTTTTATAGAACCATTTTTCTTGATATAGTATTGACTTATTACAATTCAAACTTTTGACAACCAAACATGTGTAAATGATCTGCCTATTTTTATAATTTAAATCTCGTCAACGGCTAAATATCATAGCTACGGCCCAGACAAATACTGAAGACTAGAATTAGTGCTTAATTCTACACTTCTTTTATAACATTTTGTTCATTTGGATTTATCATGCGCGAAAGGGAGAACGTGTACCCTTGACTCCTGTATCAGTCACGGAATATCTAACAAATCATTTGGCCAAGAAAACCATTAGGCTTATGTGGAAACAATAACTGCAGAGCAAAAAAAGCGAAAGATAATGACATGTTAATTTAAACATTGTCGAATGGCTCTTGCAATGTTTACGAAATGAATACAGTTGCCAAGGTTACTTGGCACATCCTGGCATCAAACCCCTGCTGAAAAACCTTCAACTGTCATGACGTAAGATGCAAATGATTTATATTGCTCTAACCTTGTTACTAACCATCTCCTCCTTATAACGTCCCACCACACGAAATTTTGGAGCCTCAGGTTTAAAGATAGAGGCCCGAATCAAAGACATGTAATTTTTACAAAAGTTCGCATTATATATGTTTAGATATGCCTCAATAATTTCAGCAACGATTTTCAGGATCCTTCTCACAGCTTTACAGGAAATGTAATTTAACAATTATTTGATACAGTATCAAAATTTTGGCACGTTCGCTTTCTCCCTTTCTGCTAAAGTTCTTGTCTGCTGTTAAATTAAGAAAACCCATCAGTAAATGTTACAACGGAGTATCTATCAAGTTTACAATAACACTAAATCTACCTTAACTTCCTCATCCATCTTCATGATCTTTTTGATTCTTGCCAAAGGCAACTCTTGTGTCTTGAAATCTTGCTGAAAATAGAATATTAGTTGAGTAACCCTTTGAGGTAATTGCGTGACCCTTATCACAGAACTGGTTTCAGACATGGTAGTCGTGATCTGACCTTGCCAGCCTTCATGCCTTTAACTATTGACTTATCAAGTTTCAGTAGCATAAGTAGTGTTCGAAAACATGCTCTGATCTGTGCCGAAGTAGAGTTCGAAAAGGCATCTTTTATTTGACAGACCTAAGTTGAACCAGTACTCAGTCCCTTTCTGAGCTAGCTAGTGTGCCTCAATACCATTTGGTGTGTGTCTGCCTTTGTTTGTTTCTTGATATATCATTACTGTAAGGTTGGAGACTGGGTGCAGTAATGCCCCAGAGGGTTTGCAACATCATGGATGCTGACTAAGCTTGGCTGATCCTCTCCAACTAGATTATTTTTCAAGTTTATTCAACTCAGTCACATCATCACTTGGAAATGAAGGTGGACCCTTTGGTGCACGTAAGCAATAAGCAATGACGATTGGATATTGAGTTAGGATCAGTTGGTCCGCTTTCCCAGCTAAACCTTTTGTACAGTAGAATATTAGGATAAAGAGGACCTTAAAACGTAGAAGGGGCCCAAAAACGAATATGACCAATGCAACTCATTGTATTCTAGTTTGTTATACAATTTAAAACTTACAACAGTATTTATTTCTTCGTTGACAGTATTCCAAAAGCTAGCCAACTTCTGCTGGGCATCTGTAGACCCCGTAGAGCTGTATAATCCCGTATCCATGCTAGATGAGTTCAAAGAGAAGCTCTTCAAAATATTTCTTGGTCACAGTTAAACCATTTTGCTATGAAATATTTGATCATTATGAACAAATCTAATAATTGTTTGAAGATGATATCATATAAGGTCAGAATGCTAAATTGAACAGAAAATTTACAGAATTTCACAGAGGGAACTTGAGGATAGTTTGTATCACACCCATGTACCAACCAGACTTATGCACATGGAACGGACTGCAGTCACCTATTTCTGATGAACTTAATGAATAAGTACATAAAAACACTTGTCCCTCATCACATATATGATTATACTCATGTTTAAGCAAGCTACTGACTAAGTTTAAAAAAGGATATGTCTTTTGCTGTCCATAGATAAGTCTCAGATCATGAAGATGATATTTTCATTAAAACAAAAGAAAGCAGAAATGAAATTTACAAAGTGGTAAGCACTATTGTTGACAAAAGTTTCACTGTCTGGGTCATAAAAGGGACTTTTTTCTCAGGTGAGTCAATTTTTGGGAAATAGTTACATGATTTTAAACTATTTCAACGCAACAAATACAACAAAATCAATGAGGATACTTTGTGATGGACGTATGGAAAACTGTTTAAAGGAGTTGTGGGGGGAGTTGATAGACATAAAAAGATACGAGTTAGTTATTTTAGTAGCAGTTTTAATACTTTTTTTTATTAAAATCTTTCAAATCAGTCAATCACATAAAAATTTACACAATGAATAAATAAAATTTAAAACAAACTCCGACTCAACTAGTTGTGTGTAATCCAAAGACCTGAGGGACACCAGAACACAGATATTGAGAGCAGAAGCAACTCCTGTACAAGCATGGGCCCTTAGTAGTTAAAATAAATTTGAAATTTCAACACTACTATTATACAAATAATTTGAGTGTGAGTTTACTCAAAGTTATGTGTATCACTCGCTTCACTCAGAAATTATAAACATGTGTTAATCGCCGTCAGCTACTTCAAGGAGTCTGAAGTCTTCCAGTCTCCTGATATGGTTTTCTAACTTTTATAGGAGAACAGAAGTTATAGTAATTAAAAGTATCCAGCTCTATCTAACCCTACACAATCCTCAACTGTAACACTTCAGAAAAATTTAACTCTTAGCAATGCCCTGAAACAACAGCAGGAAGAAGAAGAAATTGCCTCCCAGTGGCTCAAATATCCAACAACTATCAGGACTCCAGAGAATATATATGTGGAAGAGTAGACATGTGAGCTTATACACACTGAACAAAGATCCTATTACTGCCCTAGCAGTTATCAATAGATAACCTCTGACCTTGCTGCATAACAACAACGACAGGAACACTTACTTCTGAATCCTGTATGCAAGCTGAGGGGGGCAGGGGCCGGGGAAAGATGACCAACATTTTTGAACATTTGGCTTATAAGTAAGTAAGTAAGTAATAATTATGACATAACATCATCACATATTATATCTAATTAAAATTTCAAAGCACTCAATGGAAAAAAATAGGAAAACCTAAAACTTCCCATCCACATTTAATAAATAACTAGAAAAAATAGAAATGTTAGCTATACTTTCCAGTAGAACTAAGATTGATAAAGCGTTTTTTTGCAACAAAGGGATGGGACAAAAGATATTCATTATGTTTCTCTTTGTTAATAACATAATTTGGCCCTTCGACTCTTCCTACAACTTCACTTGACACATTCCAATAATGAAGAACATTAACTTCATTTTTAGAGATCCTCTCTTTCTTAAAACTCTCTTTCTTAAAACTCTCTTATGTCCAGGTGACAAGGGTCAAATTTTAGATATTACCACGGTGCTCTGCAGTCAACATTTTGACCGTGACAAAGGCAAAAATCCAAATTTTTCATATATATGGTCAAGAAGAAATCATAATCAGTGCCCCATAAGCCTTGTTTCTTACTTCATATAAGTTCTGCCACTGCCTCCCTAAAAACTCTGACGACCATTGTTAATATATGTTTCACTTTTAGATTTTTCAAGTCCTGAAATTTTAGATGTCAATGAGCATAAGATTACACACCTTTTGAATTCCCTTAATTAACCTAATGCCCTTAATATTGAGAACCCCCCTTCAGTTCCTTTATTTTTATTTTATACAGTCATCCCCCGATTTACCGGGCTTTTCGGAGGAAAGCAAAAATGCACGATAAATCAGTTGTCATGGTGTTACCCGACTCGGAGCTTGCTGCTCTCCTGGCGAACGTTAAACGGATATCATCTCGTCAATAAATCAGGGGACCTGGTAAATCAGAAGTGCCATTTGGGGCCCATATTCTGCAGTAAAGGAATAGCTAAGGACTAAGGAATAAGTCTATGATCTACTTCAAGGGCGAAATCAGGACAAAGACCCTGTCAATCCTGATCCAGCAGCAAAACATTCAAAGAGACAAAGGATGCACAACGTCAACAAAGAATGACTAGCCTGGCCTGGTGTTGTAAAGCCTGCTGCCGCATTGCTACAATGAAACATGATGCTAAGAACGACTAAGTTTCACATTAATTGCCTAACTAAGACTAAGAGTAGAATACTAAAATTTCTCCGCTGGGTACTACTTACAAAAACAAATGAGAATCTGCTTCACGATCACTGTACAGCTACAAGGACTGATCCGATTTTTTGGTAGAGAGTGTGAGCCGAGCCGTAGAATCCTCTGATAGCGGTTTCAAAGGCGGCTCTCCACAAAAGATAACCTCTGTTGACTGCTCTAGCCGAAAGTACCCTACTTCCTGCTGGTCTTGTACGATACAAACATATTTAAAGAACGAACTTTGCAGTTTGCTCCTGCTTATTGGCTTTTTTACTTTTAGCGGTGAACAATAACATTTAAGAATTGCACTCGGGTCACCTTTGTAGGTTGATAACCTACTGTCGCGGCCATCACGCGCTGACACGCATTTCTGGCCTGGCGAAGAAATTCTAGACGCGCATCGCCGGCCGTTGAGGGTCACCTATTACCATGATCTAATATTGTTGATATTGTACAGCAGCGCGCACCTTACCTGGGGACCTCAGGCTACGGAGGGAAACGTAGAGGGAAACGTAGAGAGAGCCGCGCATCGCCCGGTAACGCGCACCCTCCCGTTATTTTATTCTCCGTCATTTTATTTTTGCTTCGAATGAGGGTCCGACAAAGTCAAACGACGTCTTTTGTGTCTATATACCGTTTTTTGTGATTGGAACAATCTTTGTAGGCTTACAATTCCTACCGTCATCGCTTCGCGCGCGTCACACCTGCTCCACGATTCAAAGAATCGTGGACGCGCATCGCCCGTTAAGAACAATCTTAAATAAGTAAATTTTGACAACAAAATGTAACATAACAGTTGCCTTAAAAATACTGGAACTGTCAGCCAATATTGCCTGGGGACCTCAGGCTAATTGTTGCTAAACGTAGAGAGAGCCGCGCATGATCGCCCGGTAAAGCGAATAGAGTGTAGAGCTAAAGATTAAAATAGAATGACGCGCGGAAGGATGCGCGCTGCTGTACAATGTGGCTCGCGCGCTTCCTATTGGTACGCACATATGACATAGGTGCGAGTTTTTGCGTCGCACACCCATCCTAATTTCGCGCTAAGCTTAAGCTCGCTCAGGGAACTACGTGTTTAGCACATTCGGAGGTCAGAGGTGCTCTAACCAAAGCCTTTTTGCGCGCGTCTAGCTGCGTACTAACGCGCGTAAGCACCTGGTTAGGTGAAAATTAAAAAGTAAATACCTGACTCTCGCAGCTCAAAGCTGAACGCAGCTATGATAAGACATGCAGTCTTGTCTGACTTCGTCCGACCCTCCTTGGAATAAAATGACAGGAGGGTGCGCGCTGCCGTACAAATGCAGTCGGGCGTAAACACGGAGTTGACGAGATGATATCCGTCTAACTTTTTAACGAAACGCCAGGAGAGCAGCAAGCTGCGAGTCGGGTAACACCTCTACAAACACGGAGGCAAGAGGGGAATTTCTGCAATCCGAAACGCTCATGCCACACGCACAACGCAACCATTTTGTCTGATTTTATATTTATAGCGAATTATTCCAGTCTCGCATTAAAAAAGACTATATAAGGTCCTCACAAGTAGGCCAGTCCCAGCTTAGACACCTGAATATACGTCCTCGATACGTTAGTAGTGCATTGGAACCTGAAAAGTAAGCAAGGTCCTCTTTCTTTTTGACGAGATTATATCCGTCTAACGTTTTAAAGAAACGTTCAGCTTTAGCTGCGTGAGTCGGGTATCACCGCGACAACTTTCTTTTTTGGAATGTGAAAAAGTAAAGCAATAGTAGCTGTTAAACTTAAAGTGACGTCAACGTTCTCAAATAATTAGTCTAAAGTGAACATCACAACAGTCAACTTGAAAACAATATACATAAACATGCGAGCGTATTTTGAACCTATGAATTAGTACACTAAGAGTAAGAGTAACACCACTACAAGTAAAACTAATAGTTCCACTCTGCGTTCTCCCCTCAAATTAATCTAGCCCAAGATTATCCAGCATCACTTTCTCGTGAAAATAATTGTTTTCGTTAAATCAAATATTCAAACTGATTAAAACAGGGTATTATGACTTCCTCAACCATTTTAATATTTTTCTGATGAATTAACCTTCGTTCAAGTAAAGAACTGCCAGTTCCATTAACAATTAAATTTTGCTAGGATATTCTGAAGATCTAAGACTCTGTAGATTAAAAGTAATAAACGTTGCCTTATTATTTTTCGATAATCTAATCCTTATGTCATCTGAAATGTATGGGCAATATCATAACGAATAACTTAAGCTGACAACATTTAATGATTTATAAGGTAATAATTAACAGTTTTTACTGCCAGTGCCACTTGAAGAATGATCTTCGAAATTGACATGTCCATCATTTGCATTAAAATCATATTTGATCAATAAATATCTGGGGCCCAAATATATGAGTCAGGACTTAAACCAGTTTCCATGTTATTACGCCGACATTCGATTTAAATTTAAATTCATGATTCAATGCTAAAAAAGAAGAAACATTAACATTGTTGAGGGAACCAGTTACACAAACTTAAGTGATAAGATCTTCCTATCCGGTAGACTTTCAGTTTCGCTTTCAGACTGAGAGTTTCAGACTGAGAGTTTCAGACTGAGAGTTTCAGACTGAGAGTTTCAGATGAGAAACAATTAGCACGAAAACACAGGATATTTCTATAAGAGTAGACACACAGAAAATGTTAGTTTCTTCCTCCCTAGACACACACACAGTGCAGGTAGTTCAACAGGAGGATGTTTGCTTTAACTAACTATGCGGAGAGCTGCTGACTCAGAAAGTTCTTCACGTCCATCAGTTCACGGGGACAGGAGGTGTGGCCCATGTTTTCGTACGACTTTAGATCGACCGCTGAGTGGAACGCCTTTATCTTCTGATACGACATTTGTCCAAACCTGGAAAAAGTCGGGTTGAGATGTTCCGTGGTCGATAAAATTCCACAGTTCATGTGAAGTGAGTGAGAAAGCAGTCTAAGTACCCATCCAACGATAGTGAACTGGTAAAAAAGTAAAACCTGAAGTTTACCTGAAATCTACGACCACATCAGCTTTCCCGTGGCACATGATAATTGGAGTAGAGGAGTTTTGGGAGGAAGCAGAGTCGGGGAACTCAGTGTTCAGGGGCAGGTAGCAGCTCAGTCCCACTATCCCTGTAGAGGAAGATACTATCACCCTGACAATTATTTAGCCGGGTCTTGTCGGCTTGGACAGAGTTTGGATAAAGAAAGATAAAGCTTCAATATAGAGATATGGTATGACAGCTTCACCCTGGTACATTTGACATTGGATTTGCCATATATACAATCCATGGATTTCAATGGTAGATCTCAAGAACCGTAATTTAGTAGATAGGTTAAAAGTAGATTAATTAAGAGTGGATAAGTTAAAATCACATCAATGTCAGATGTAAGACCTGCTAGTTTGTTCTTGTATGTAAGTCCGGAGTATAGCGCTATAGCTCCTCCTTGAGAAAATCCACCCACAAAGATCTTATCAGACGGTACAGATTTCTCCTCCTCCGCAATCAATCCGTGTATGTGCGATACACTCCCTAAGGAACACGTATCGTTATCGGATAGTCCAAACACTTCACACAATTTTACTGAATGTGGGTGATTCTTCCTTTCTTAAAGATTAGGTTTTATTTATCAATATATTATTAAGGACATATTGATATAATATATTAACCGTTTTAGAGAGAAGTAAAACCTAAGCATGAGCGATTAGAGTTAGACGTTTAATAAAACTTTATGGAACAAATGATAAAGTGTAGGTGTCGTAGGTTTCTTCGAAAAATATGTTTACAGTATTACAAAATAATAGTAAATTCTTGAACATTCAGGTGCTAAATCTCTTTAATCATTTCTTACACCCCGTACAATTTTAACTGGTAATAGCGCTAAAAGAGTTATAGTTTTAAACTTTACACTTTACAGTTTATAACAACGGTTCTCGAAGTTAGAGCAGCGTATAAAATGGGTTAATTGACGACTGGAGTATCGGAAAAAGGGTGATCAGCGAACAAAGAATCAGCCTTAGTGTCCTAGATCTGTCAGCAATATTTCCATGGCTAGGAAAATGTTAGCAACATTTTCAAAATTAAGAAACAAAATCTTCTGAGCACCCATCAGTCTCCGAGCATGAAGTCACTTTGATCTCCATCAACTTCCCGGGACTTAAATATATTCAAAACTGTAAGAAGGAAAGCTAGAGTCGGGAGGGACGCCAAGAGAAAAATAATTGAGGGCAGGATGTATCTCACATATAGATTAGTCTCAGTCCAAGTCATTACTGTTTGCTTGTTAATGGTAACCTTATTAGGATCGGAGGAGTCTTTTAACATGACTGACGGGAGATAAACCGCCAATAACTACACACGCCCACGCACGCACGCACACACACCCCCACCCACCCACCCACGAACGCACGCACGCACAAACCCCACGGTGGAGGCTGGTACAGTACCGAAATATTCATTGATATTTATTCATTTCACTTACTCATAATACCAGTCTTGTCCTCTTTGTCAAACTCGCTAAGTGAAGTAATGTCGTACCATGCAGGCATCCTGAAACATAACAGGGGTAGCATCGGCAGTACTATTGGCAGTAGCATTGACTTATTATAACGCTTATGATTTTGAGTTTAATTATCATGATTTCATGTTAAGTTAGATGAAAACATTGAGGAAATATTTTTAGTTTTTTATGATTTAAGCAATAAGCATGCTAGAGAACCGGATTAACAACTTGTTTTCGTCTGCATACCTTGCTAATGCTGAGACAAATTAGATCTTGAAACATGTTTGAGTTTTGTAATTATATACTTAACGGGCTGCACAAATGTATAATCACTTAATCGGAGGTGGATCAGCCTATGTCGATCAGTTAGGAGAAAAATGACATCTCTATAATTCCGATTATCTAGTTGGAGAAGTTTGGTTCCGGGTCCGACTAGGTTTCTGTAGAGCTGGGCGACACTTAAATCTAAACTGCTGTTGACTTTATGCATTGTGCAATTCAACAAATCGATCGATATGGAATGAATGTACGGTATGCATTCCATTGATTGATTTTAATAAAAAAGGAATGCTCAAATTAAAGGAAACGTGCGCAGCGCACATACGATCCAATGCATGTGCGTGATCACAATAATTTAAACGGCGCCAAAAGAAGAAAAGTTTGATCACATCACGGACGTTTAGAAGCCGCGCCAAAAGAGAGTAAAAATCGGCCGAGTGTGGATGTAACACCTATTTTAAGTTTTTGAATTTCTGACGAAATTCAAAAACTAATATAGGATTTTCTAGATGATTTTTGATTTCTTTTGAAAATTTTTATCAGAATTTTACAAAAATCAGAGGGAAAATTTTCAAGTAAAAATTTTGATTCAGAAATCTGGTGAAATACTGTGTTTTCACTGACATAGTATACAAATTTCAAAAATGACTGCAAATTAAAAGACCAAAATTCAAGTTTTTTGACATGATGAAGGGGGGGGGGGGTTCCGACTGTGATGATGTCATTAT
>JH153191.1:3588-22338 GCA_000226015.1 Mnemiopsis leidyi
ATTTCTGATTCAGAAATCTGGTGAAATACTGTGTTTTTACTGACATAGTATAAAAAAATTCAACCAGACTGCAAATTAAAAGACCAAAAATCAAGTTTTTTGACATGAAGTAGGGGGGGGGGGGTTTCGACTGTGATGACGCATTATGTTAATTTACCTCTGACATTTAGGGGGGGGTTTTGTCATGATGATGAATGATGACGAAAGGGGGGGAGGGGGTAAAAATTACCGAAAATTTGCTGACGTCATATGTGAACGACCCCTTAGTAGTGTAATTGTGGAATTGTGGAATTGACTAGATGCTTTATCTCCCTCGGATTACCCTCTTCGCATATAAGTTGATTAGCCCTTGTTTTATATTATATAGCGCGACTGTTGATCTTATCAAAGCAAAATGTTGAACCAGTCTACAGACTCTCTCCAACATGATTTTGTTCTCATGTTCATTCAACTCAGTCACAATATTACTTGGAAATGAAGGTGCACGTAAGCAATAAGCAATGACGATTGAATACTGAGTTAGGATCAGTTGGTCCGCTTTCCCGGCTAAACCTTTTGTATAGTTGAGTGACCCTTAGAGGTAATTTCGTGACCCTTATCACAGAACTCATGGTTTCAGACATGGCAGTCGTGATCTAGGACCTTGCCAGCCTAGATGAATTCAACTATTGACTAATCAAGTTTCAGTAGCATAAGTATATATATGTAGTGTTTGAAATCATATGCTCTGATCTGTGCCGAAGTAGAGTTCAAAAAGGCATGTTGTTTTTGACTGACCTAAGTTGAACCAGTACTCAGTCCCTTTCTGAGCTAGCTAGTGTACGTCAATTCCATTTGGTGTGTGTCTGTGTTTGTTTGTTTCTTGAATGTATATCCGTTACGTTTTCCAGGCCGGACGGCGGGCAAGTCAGAAAAAGCTGATAACAAGCCTCAGGATCAGGGATTCCTTAAAATCTACCCGTTCCATGGTCGATAAGAAGCATCCCTTCAGTGCGTTAAACCGGGTAGTTAGTAAAAGCATTAACTACGGGAAGCAACAGTCTGTGAGATTCGACGACAAATTTGGACAACTTATTTCAGCAGCTTTAGCAACGCTTGCATTGGTAAGTAAGTACACCTCGTCTCCGAAATAACTGTCAGTTTTTAATTAAATTTGATGTTTTCCAACCTACTATGACTAATATATTTCAGAAAATACAATGATCTCTATTGCTACAAAAATTTGGTACGTTAACTTATCGGTCGACACAAGTTTAATCACGAGTCATCTTAAAAGGCGAAAACCTTTAACATAAATGCATAAGAACAGAGTGTTTTGAAAAAAAATTCAAAACATTTCGAGTTTAATTTTCGAAAAGAATTCGGCTCATGATGCTTGCCATACAAGATACATGTTTACAACATCAATGATTGAACTACATTAGCAAGGAGCATTTCCGTTCGCCTGTGATATTGAGATTGAATTGATTATAACATGGATATGACTTTGACTAGACAGAATTGATATGATACCACTGAATGCTATACTACTTCAAGACTGATGATTTAATCAATTACACACTGTTGCTTGTACAACGTACAGCAATGCCACAAAAGGCCCTATTTGTTTTTCTATTCTCAAAGCATAATTTATCTGTTGTTTTAGAGAATTTTGTAAACCGATGAAATTATAATTACCGGATAAAAATACCCGTATAAAAATTGTTTAAATATTATTTACTAGGGTATGTCAATAAACGGTCCTATAAAATGACAAAGCTGTATAATAATATTCCACAGGTTGGGATGTTTTGTCTCTGCTACTGTTCCTGGTGGGCACTAAGTCTAGATTTCATGATCATGTACATCACACCACCAGAAGCCACGACCACCAAGACAGGTGGTCGCTATGGTGACACCAATTCGACTACAGCTAAACCTTCTGTCACTGAATATTTCTCGACACCTATAATGGCCCTTCTTGGGTTGAATATTCCTGGTGAGTGAAAATAAATTTGGAAGTCACATAATCCTCAATTCCTCAAATCTTTAGATTTTACTTTAAATCAGTTATTTAGTTTTTCATACTTGGACCCTTATATTTTTATTTTCTTATCTAAATCTTAACATTGGAGTTTAAAAAGTTCGATTCATTGCAGGGTACATGGACTTTATTGTTGCTTCCTACATGATGATCTTGTTCAGTGCTTCTACGAACCCAATTATCCACCTCGCAGCAGTGAAGCGTCTAGGAATTCAACTCCATAAATCCTCGTCTAAAAGTAAAACTTCTGTTAGACTAACTCGTATATTTAATCGACGATTCCGAAGGTTATCGTCTAATTCCATCCATCAGGGACGTGCTTCACATCACTAGTGTGATATTAATGCGAATAAGTAATGCTATAATAATATATTTACTTTGCCACATCCAGAATATTGAAGATCTGATAAAACTCGACTTTCGCCGAGCTGCTAGCAATGTTCATCATACAAAATGTATCATGTTTAGCGTGGTTAAATTTTTGAGATTCGATAATCTTATTAGTGTTACAAATTTTGCTAACGACTTACTTAATTGTTTCACTGAATTGACTAAGACGCAATTTTACGGAACATCCATAATCGATTTATAAAACTGACTATATCAAACATATTCAACAATGATATGACTCCGTGGATGTGTAACTGTATCTGAAAAATTTAAACCTTACTACCAACAGAAAAAAAGAGGTAAAATTTCAACCCGAAGTATTCGATTGTTGCGCTGCAGTTCGTACTCTGTGTCAAACAATCTGATCAGCAACTTTATTGATGGAGTCTTATCAAAATCATTTTAGTTGGCCTCATACTAGCTTTTGTTTTCAATTTCATTAAGTGGCCTATACTTTTCGCTCCATAAACTCTTGAGTGACACTCTCTCCTGCGAGCATACTAGTTGGTTTGTTGATAGGCGCCTTAGATAGAAAGGTTTCAAATCCCTTCACATCAGAAGAAGCCATGATGTTCTTTATTTGGAATTTTCTTAAACTTTCGCCGTTTCTCTGACATCTGCTCTTGATGTGCCGCCAAAGTTGAACTGAATTTACTGACAATCAATGTCATTGGTAAGGCAATGTAGATCATACTGAGAAAAAGAATGACTGATCCAATGGATTGACCAAGCGGTGTCTCTGGGGAGAGATCTCCATAACCGACCGTTGTCATAGTGACTGCCGCCCACCAGCAAGCGTGAAGGATGCTGAAAAATATTTTTGTGAGGTAGTTTATCTTTTAATCTTCGTTTAAAAAAATAGATTAAGGTACTTCAAAGATGGTATGTATATTGCTTTTTCAAGTAATCGTTTTGCTTCTTCAAATAATGGCTTTATAAGCATGGTCTCAGGCATTTATTATTTTCAGTTGTCATAACACCATTGTGCAGAGTGCGGACAGTTATTTCGGCTGTCCGACTTTTGACGGATTCCAAATCCTCATAGTCATAGTTGAAGCTGTTGCAGAGTGTTGGCTCACACGAATACAAAGAACAAACGTACCTCTTGAATTTTGAATCTTCGCTTTCCTCGATGTAGAACATAATGGTTCCAAATATAAGGGTTCCCATCACCCAAGTTAGGAAGAGCATGACCAGTTCTGATAAGCAATTACTCACCACCTGAAGTGGACAGATTATATTGTAGATGAGTGGCTTAGAATCAAGCATGCTGTTTACTTTTGGCTGTTTAAAATAGATTCAACAACTTGAGTCATTCAATGTGTTACATCAAGCACTGAAGTGGCATAGTTAGCGAAGTTCTCAAAATAATGCTTAGTCAGCCAACTGCTCTTTGGATATTCTGTTATCATATTTTTGAGAATAAAGTCTGATACTATGGGTTTTACCTCCATCATTAACATCATTCTTGACGAGTGCCGAATAAGTTTGAACAATCTTGTTATTCTAAACAATCGTAATATTCTGAAAGCTGCCAATCCTGTGATAGAACTTGCAATTACTTTTACAGAAAAGCTTTAGTCAATGATTAAATTTGGAAAAAAAACGATTATTCAGTTATTTATGAATACTTTAATTTTTTGTATTACATGATAATAATTCATGATATAGCACAAAGATGACTTGACAAAGGCCGTCATGAATACTAATACTATATTTATCCGAATCTTACCTGATGCACTTTCCCTTCCAACAATGAGCTCTACATAGAAGGGAACTATTGCCAGAAAATCGAACCAGTTGAGGACGATTTTCAAGAAATTGCTCAGACTAGGTGTGCTTATCTGAAAAAATCCTGCATTTGTCTTCCTACAACCAATAGATATAATGAATCGGAAAATAGAAATGCTTCAATTTGTCTCATCTAATTCTAAATCTATATGCTGCCTTACATTAAGAACTTATAAGGATAATGTCATCAATATATTTGTATTGATAGCTATAACACCCGATCCCTTATCCATGTATCCATAGAATGCGAGGAAGTAATATCTTACTATTCTGAGAATGAGATCCAACGTAAAGTAAGACACGCAAACTGTATCAACGATAAAAAACGCCTCGATACTCGTGTCTCTCCGGTATTTCGGGATGCTTTCCCATATCAGATTTATCTGGGAAGTTATTTTTGTACTATAGTACGAATTATTTGCTAATATTTGTTGTGCTGCAGGGTAGTCATTTTTCATAAAAATATTCACTGAGATGATATAATAATAGGTATGATAATGAACTGAAGCAGCTGATAGTTGTTTAGCCGCATGTGTGTAAAGAGGTTAATTTCCCTGATCGACTAAGAAGTGATACATCTATATCAGGTAAAAACTTAACTGTACAGACTGAGAATACTACATTTAAGTTTCTATCTGATGTAGATTTATCACTTCTTAGTTGATCAGAGAAAATTAACCTTTTAAAAAGATGTGGTAATGTAATTTCAAAATAAATCCAAGTCCTACCACGCTGATGACGATTATGATAATATTGCTGGTTGCCCAGATTCTCGCTGGGACAGACGACTTGGGGTATTCAACAAACCCCCATAGAACAGACCGCCACCGTTCAAAACCCACTGTTTGGCTGAAACAATAAAGGTTAAACTTGCTTTTTGCGAAAAATAGTAAACTAAAGGAAAAATACACTTATGTCAATTATTCCTTTAAGATATATAGATATTCATATATACAATTCAGCTATAAAATATCATAAAATTCACCATTTCATCATAAACCCCTCTTGCAGCTTTGATTATTGAGTACAAAGCAAGCAAAGCTTAAGGAACATTAAGACTTATTATTATACTACAAGTATAAATAGATAGTAGATACCTCATGATCTGACTATGTGTCATTTCTAGGTCTGGAGAGTCGCAGTGTGCGGGTAGGGAGGTGTCTACCAGCTGGAAGAACTCCAGCTCTCGTTCAAACACCACGTCAGGTAACCCTTCGGGCTGGTAAATGTCCCCGCCTGAAACGTTTCTTTTACCTCCTCCGGTCCGTGTCAGATCAGTTATAACACAAAGGTGGCACATATTAAGATATAGGGTTTAGCGTAGAGCCAAGAACCGGACTGTCAATGTTTTCCCGAGCTTCTTCCCGTCATTGCGGATTATTTTTACATAAAACGGGTCGTATTAAACAAGATTCCAACCGCTTACTTACCTGATTGGTAGAAGTAGAGAATAGAGTCGAAAGCGATCTGATTTCTGTTGAAGTAATATTCGTCTCGAAAAATGTCGTAGTACTGCTTTCTGGTGTCGTGGTTACCTAGCAACGTATCCGGAAACTTGTTTAAATCGACCAGGGACGTCTCGAATATTTTGCCCGCTGATGGTAAAAGGAGATGGTATGTTAGAACTTCGGGTGTTGCTTCTTCCATTCTTAATGGTTTCGGAGTCTGTTTTTGAACCTAACAGTACTTCGCAGTTCGCACCTTTTACTTGCATGCATATATGTCCGTGTCGCGGCGACGTATGAAAATGTATATAGGTATTTATAATTAACACATTTTGTTGAGCAAAAGATGGATGCGCTGTAAGGGCATAGTTCTAAAAACGTAAATTTTCTCGATAATATCGCGCCGAAAAAAATAGCAGCGATGAAATTAATGAGAAATTAGATAAAATCGGTGATAAGACTTAACGTGGTCAATTTCACTAGGTAATACTAATATTTTATGGTAACTGTAAGTCAGATCATGGGCCCATCATGAGGTGGTCCACGGGGGTACAAGACTGACCGATATTGATTGTGACCCTGTCGTTGCTAGGATAGACAATCTTCTCCCCGTTGTTTACCAACATCAGGTTCTTCATCTGCCTATCCACTGAGCCCAGCATCCCGCATTCTATCGACCTGGGGATTGTCTTTTTAATCCCATTCTTTTGTTGCAGACAACCAACAAGCAGAGCACTATAGACTAGTAGACCACGTAAAGCTATGTGTATGACAAGGTGGACTTAAAGCCCTGTAGAGAAAGGTATTTTGGCAAAGTGCCACAAGTTTCCGTATCATGGGACAGAGCGATTGACCAATCAGAAGTTATATATGACCAAAAAATACCAGGCAACGCCATCACGTGATTTGTGACCTTATCCGAATTTGTAAAAAACTTTGTGAAAATTTTGTGAAAATTTTGTGAAAATTTTGTGAAAATTTTGTGAAAAATTTTGTGAAAAATTTTGTGAAAAATTTTGTGAAAAATTTCTGAAAAATTTGTGAAAATTTGTGACCTTATCCGAAAATAGCTTTCTCTATTTCCCTTTTATAACGCGCCTATATACTACGTTGTAAGGCTTTACAGTTAAGATCGAATTGAACATTTTAAATTCAAGGAAGATTAAAATCTCATAACGGCTACTGCTATAAAGAAGAAACTCTCTGAATCAAGTTTTAGAGAAGCGTCAAAGTTTGATGACGTTTTTAATCAAATGAAAAGTGAAAGACATAGGTTGGGAACATTAAACAGAATAACTAAAACCAAACTAAACACTTACGTAAAACTTGATATTTCACTGGCGAATTGTATTTGAATGTAATCGTGAAATAATTGTTTAACTAAAATGGTTTATCTTTTCTAGACTGACCTGCTTTTAGCAAGTTTACAAATTCTTGGTACGCCATCCGAATTCCGCCCGTATCATACATTTATTTTACTCATGGTAACAAAAAGTTCAAAATATTAAATGTAGGTGTTTTGGGTGTTCAATTGAAATTGGAGGACCCCAGTGTGCACTGCTTTGTCGTCTGTGCTATATTTGAAGCAGAAACCTTTAAACATCTAGCGCTTGGTTCAATGGGTTCGACTAGTTAATCTAATTTCAGCACTGATGTCTTTATTTCTAATTTTAAAGCATTGATCTGCATTTAGTTAATTAATATATTGCACGGCCTTTTGCTGTTATCCTTGAACCATGGCTTTACACTGACTAATTTTCTTGTTAAAATGCCCATACTGTCATATAAGTGTCATAGATTCAACGATAGACTGATGCAGTAAGCATACCAAAAAAATAGCCAAGAAAGTCAACTTTTATAAGTATGACTCAATAATGTAAGTCTATCTGCTCCAATCGGCTCTTAATACATTTTTTATAATACTAAAAATGTAACCTTCCTGAATAGATCTATTATTTAAACAGATATATCTATATACTGCAAGACGTCCTACCTGCTCTTGACAAATGGGGTGGTGCCCCTGCGGCAGCTGTTTGACATGGGAGTTTCTGGAGTTGGAGGGGCTAGAGTGTTGTTCTGCACGTTGTTGGAGCCCACATGGTTATTTGGAGCTACCACCACTGGTACCGGGCTAAGACTGAAATATCAGTATGAGACCCCTGCATTGCAGTCGTGAAAATAAGATAATTGAATAGCACTGATGCAATGATACCAAATTTATGGCCGCCGATCTGTGATAATCATTTTACATCGAAATCATACTTCAAGAACCCAGGGAAATTGTATCGCACCAATTTAAAAGTGGAAAATGTTCTTAACGTTATCAATTTGAATACAAAAATGTCAATTTTCATGTTGTTATTGAAACAGTTCTAAAAACCTTGTGCTGTTCAATTCAAGCTCAACTTTTTGATATTTTGCTTCTTTCATCTCAAGCCATTAGCAGAAGCACGATTCTTTCAACGAAAAAAAATGATCTTAGAGAAAAACTACGCAATGAAAGGCGAACGAAAAAGCGAGAGGACGAAAAATAAAGCGCGTGAAGTTTAACTTTGTAATAGGCGAGCTGTATATTCCTCAACCTGTTTAACGGTGTGGCACAGCGAACCCTTAGAACGTTTACGTGTACCCAGATAAAGTAAACTTGTTGGACCCCTATATCCTGTCAATTCTAATCTAATAAATACCTGGAAAGTAATTCCGTGTAACATCGAGAGATGCGGTGGTAGTTTGGAGTGCTAACAACTTTCTAAACTTAAACAAAACATGAACATGTTGCAAAGGCGGGCTAAAGTTTGATGCCGACTCCTATGCACCAGCAAAGGGGATCACCGTTATTACTTATAGGTTGCCAGGTTGGTAGCAGGGTTTTTATGAGGATACTTCGAAGATAGCCGTTCAGCTTGGATGGACGGTTAAGTTACAAGCTATTAATTTTACGTTAATACAAAGCTTATTTGTAGTAATACATAGACGAATGCATAGACTCAGAAAATTTAGTGAGTGGTGCCTTTTTATACTAAATACTGTTAGGGCCCGATATTTTCAGGCCCGATGTTTGAAGGCACATAATATCAAAATGACATTGATATGTTTTTATAAACGGTAGCTACCATGAGAATCAAGAGTGAAATGTACGATGTAAATTTTTCTACGAGTTTTGATATATTGGTAAAAAAAAAGAGCATACAATAATTTCAGTATCTCATGAACCATTGTGTATATATTACACCGTTTCTAGATAGCTTAAAAGTCAAACCTCCTTCCTGACCTCTACAAAGGGGGAAGGGGCTATGTAATTAACTTATCTCTAAAAAGAACAACTTTAACTTATTTCGGTTTTACACGCATGGACATGCGTCCCCGTAACCGCACTAACTTTACCTCTTTCGTGGCAAATCTAACTCATCCTTTTCTATCTCGACGGAAAAAGTACTTAAGATGTGTCACATTTAATGGCGAGACATTGTGACAGCTTGTTCATTCGTAATTGCGGTCGTGTTACGAAATTAGATCTTTTCACTCATAAAGAATTTGAAGAGGATTGACCAATGGTCACCGCTGATGTGGTATCCTAATAACTCGATAAATACTCTTCGTTCCCACGTTCATGGTAGGCTAAATTTTAGATGCCAATCAATGAAAATTCGTAATGACAGTACCCTCAACATCCACGAGATTATTGTATTTCGTTTTGGTGAATCTTCATGGTTTCCCAAATACTTGGTACCACAGTGTTTTTTCCTCACAACTCAAATCTCAATAAAATTAAAAGTACAAAAAAGTTTGCAAGATGAAACCTACGTTGTCAAATTGCTTCCGGAATCCGGATATACATTTGTAAAATCTTTTATCTTTCAGCCTGAGAAAGCAGCTTTGACGATGTTCTTCTTGAAAGATGGACTACCGATTATATAACTATTAGCTTAAGTGTTCAACAACTCATAAGTGAGGAGCCTTGATTGATCATTGTGTAGAGATTAAAACTCTGCATCAAGATCATGTTTACTTTCACCTGTCATACAATCTTGAATGCCCACTGATACGAGTTCATTTAAACTGCAATTCATGTGATGGAAGACTTGGCACCCTGCACACTGTGACACTGACGGGCTTTTTATATTAGATGAAATGATCAGATTACAAGCACTGATTGGGATATTTCACGAGCATAACCCTATTTGTAAAAAGGTCATGGATCTGAAATTAAATCAAATTTCTAATGAAGTTATGAGATAATCAAGCCGATCCTTAGCTGCATACTTTCGGCAACCAGGGTAAATATGTGTGGTCAATTAAAGAGTGTCGTTCAAGATCAGTTGATAAAGCTTACGAGCATAGTTTCAAAGCTATATTAGTCACCAACATTTGGAGACCCTAGGTCAAGAAATGATGCAGTCATTTAATTACTTATGAGCAATCCTCTGATGCCGAACGCTAATTTCATCGATAGGAAAACGATGTTCGATAAGACGATAAGTATTGTGGGAATTTAATTTGTCGGGTCATCCAAAGACTTACTTTTTATTAGGTACTGACATTAGCCAAAAAAGTATAATGTCGCAAATTTATTTTTGAACGATTTTTCCGGCACAGTCAGTAAGTTCATTAAGTTCAATTTAAAGTGCCAAAATATAATCTTAAAGAAATTTGCAATATTGCATATTATCCTGCAAGATTCCAACCAACCCAGCGAAATTTTTATCCATTAAATTTTGCATATGAATTTTCAAAAATTCCTCCTAGAATTACATAAGATTCACTGATATGTAGCTGTAGATTCAATATCCATATAAGTGCTTAAATGTTTGCTTGTTTACGTCACCTACCTTGGAATGATTGGTTGAACAGAGTTGGATCGGCTGGGTCTACTGGTGTTGACTTGTCTTCTAGGGCTGTTGTTTGTCAGTTCGTCTGCCTTCTCTGGGTCCCGCACATGCATATTACATCTTGTCTGGCACTAAGTATTCTCTTGTATATCCACCTCAGACGTGTCATCAAACTGGGATAACGTTAGTCATTTATATATGCAATATAACGGCTTGTTTCACTTTCAAAATTTGACAAATCTTGATCTCGCCAAGCCAATCACTATATCTATTAACCAGCAATTCCACGTATGCGATGAACATTATGATCGCTGATTAAGTATTAAGTGATTAACAATATCATGACGCATCAAATTCCAGTCTACCCCCAAGGAACATGCCAAGTAAACTAATGAAGTGTTATGTTGTATGATGCACGTATCAAAAGTTCTCAATATCGCACTACTTTTTCTGGCCGAAATCTAACCCTTCTAGACACGGAAAGTTGGATATTTTAGGACAGAGCTTTTCCTGTTGACGTGCGAACGTTTTGAAGAATTGCACACCTGGCCACTGCTAAAAATATAATGAAAATAGGGGTCCGGACCCTTATCAGTTACAAGTGCAACTATAAAGTCAGAGAAAGTGGTCGATCTGCTGCTTTTTTAACTCAAGGAAAAACCACTAGCAGAGAGCAGTGTGGTGTGATAACAGTACTATCTACAATCAACAAGTTTCGTGTTATGATAGAGCACAAAGACACACATATATACGTGAAAATGTACTTTTTCAAGTTGTAAAACACAATTCCGGTAGAGGTAGAGGCCATAAAAGCCTATAAGGTAGTATTAAGGTGTACAATATGCAACTAGCATAAAATCTCTGCCTTGTAGTAAACATGGGGACTGCATGAATTATTGTGGACAATGCAGCCTCCACATTAGCCACAGGATTGACTAGCACGGCGAGGGTTCATACTTCGTTAGTTGCAGCTGTAAGGTGTCACTGAAACCCTGGCAGCAGCTGCTCCTGCTGCACCTTCACTGCTTGCCTCCCCCTTACGACAAACATGATAAACCGATGATATACATGTCACAATGACCAGCTACTAAAATTGTACAGTGACCCAATGTCAATACTCGTAACCGAGTTTGATCTGGTCATCGCACACACAAGGGCACAAACCGGCAGGATTGTAGCTAGTTTTTCTACCTAGCATGAGTCTAGAAGCCATCGAATGAAAACAGCGGACACAACAGACAAAAATAGACCGAGAAGATACCGAATAAAATGAGACGTTGAGGAATTTCCTGTGCTCCTTTGGTAGTCGAACTTTTAACCAGACGACCCAAACTTCTCTTTCAGTAAAAATGGCAGGGAACTCGCGGTCTACGAATCTGTACAATATTCGTGTTTTCGACTTCGAAGTTTTCTCACAGAGATACGTTTTAGTGATGGTGGGTGGTGAGGTGGCCTTGAATTACCTGCTGTGTTTTCATTGCACGCAAGACAAG
The DNA here is from genome assembly GCA_000226015.1 of Mnemiopsis leidyi. Lineage (NCBI taxonomy): Eukaryota > Metazoa > Ctenophora > Tentaculata > Lobata > Bolinopsidae > Mnemiopsis > Mnemiopsis leidyi. The sequence goes on from JH153191.1 coordinate 15,560, forward strand.
TGTGACTTGATCATGACCACGTCTTATCATGGCAAGTAAGCAAGTAAGAACTGTCGAACTATTCACATAATTCCGCACGTCGAACCAGCACTTTGCAACACATCACAATTGACAAACAAACCGCAGTCAGTAAGTTTGGCGACTCTGTTTCAAGCTGAAAGTTCAGGGCAACGGAATGCACTCTGTTGAAAGCATAAAACGATGAAAGGCCGCGTCGTTACCTTGAGCGTTTGAACGCAGCGTTTTGCAACATGTAACCGCTTGAAGCTCAGAGTTCAACGTAAAACAGTAAACTGTAACGTCTAAGTAACACCTTGTCATCATGCAGGGATGTACTTATCGTGATCAATGATTATTGTGAAATTATTAAACAAACAAGCTGGATAACTCGTTTACGGTCGAGATACGGGCAATTTATAGCGATCTGATTGAATGCATGTGTGTCTATTGAAGTGAAGGCATGAACCGCAACTGCTGAAAGTATTTCAGACATATTTGGCATGTGCAGGAACTCTATTGGAAATAGCTGACCAGTTGTGTCCGTTTGGAAGGAGGGGCATTAATTGCAGTGTACGTGAGATGCATGGAGAGCTCTGGTGATTTGAAAACGGAAACAATGAATGCAAGAATTGATTTGATCGGCCATAAAAATTAGTCCTGCAGTGATGATTGAAACTTCAGCCGAGAGAAGTGTATCTCTATGTCCATATAAAACCTTGACGACATCTCAATTGCTTCTTATGGGGGTAGTTCATTGCTCGATCTGAAAATTGCTCGACCTATGGAGTGTTCTTTGCCACAAAAATGCCAGACCTGCAGAATTTCCAAGTAATATGTAGTCCACCTGACCAACAGTGAAGGTTGTTGCACCAGCGCTTAGTTGGGAAGATTCCCCTCCGCAAACGATAGGATACTCCTGGGATCTTTGTTTAGTGTGTCTAGGATCATATTTGCTCTTTCGAATTTTTTGTGACGAGTCTTGCAGATGGTAGCCTGTACTGAGAGGTAGATTGAATTATTGTGGACTGTCGTAAAATTATGGATATAAAGCAAATCATAGAAACTTCGGATAATCGCTTTACTCAAATATGTACTTGAGCCACAATATTGATTATCGGTTTCTTAGCTCTATATTTACATCTTAACATTATAACTGCAGTTATAATTGTAAAGTTTATCACACGAGAGTACTCATTAAACCTCTATAGAACGGGTAAAAACCTTTATCAAGCTGGTCGTTAATCGTCTTACACACCTCTACTCCCTATATTGTGTCTCCTCTACCTCTCTACAAGATCGATTAACTTGCACCCAAGGTTATAAGACGTTTTGTATATAATTTGTGTATTTTGGCATGTTGGACATTAGGCAAGCATTATTCGACATATTGCAGTTAAGTTGGCTAAAAGTTTGATGAATTCAGAAGACTGAGGCTAAGTTCACTTATATAAATACAGAAGACTGAGGCTAAGTCCATTAGTTATATGAAGACTGAGGCTAAGTTCACTTATATAAATACAGAAGACTGAGGCTAAGTTCACTTATATAATTACAGAAGACTGAGGCTGAGTCCCTTCACATAGAAATACTGCCCCAAAACGTCTTTCATACCTCAATTTACTTCAATAAGAGCATGCAAATAATAAACGAATTTTGAGAAGGTAAGATATAAAAGACTCTCGGAAATTGTTCAAACTTTCCTGCCATCACCAGATTTTAAACTGAGTGCATATATAATAGTAGAGGGACCACGGAAATCAAAAAACCAATTGCTTTCTAAATATTGAATTTTGTAAACAAGCTGCACTATAAAGTTTTTAGGCTTCTATCCAACACACACAGTTTCTATTTTCGCAAGTGTATGATATACAAGGACTAAAGGAAGCAGGCATTCACTAGAATTTTAATGTTTTAGTTAAAACTTGGTCCAGCAGGCAAATGTTTAACTTTTAGTAACATCAGGGTAAGTGAGACTCTAGACAAAACCAGTTGTTGACATTTGAAAATGCTGACATGAAATTGTTTCTCATGAAACGCGTTGGCCAACAAATATGTTTTAGCTGAACACTCGACTATTTAGGAGCTTAATTAAAGTGGACTTGAACTTGCGTATATTGAAATGCATATGTTTCTAAATTTTTGCCTTTTCAACATTGGGAACTTCTGAGTTCACACTTAAAAGACCTAATAACAAACTTTATAACAGTCAATGGATATCTCGATGCAATATCCGACTCAATGATTACAAACGATCATAGTCTGAATTAATATGGTCACCTGGTCTGCTGAAGCTATTAACTGCCTTAATACAGAAAAAGAAAAAACTAAAAAAGGCCAAAAATTAGAATATTAACTACCTGCAAGGGTAACTGTATAGCAGCTTCTTTAAGAAAACGACTTCAATTTGCAATTTGTCTGCACATAACAAGCTAAACGATAACTATAAGTAATCGACGCTGCACTCTAATTTGTTCCATTAACGGCCTACAACTTGAGGTACGGGTACCTAGTTGCTTCAAACTCTAAGGGGTGCTTTAATAACAAGTCAGATTTCTGGTATTAAGTTAAGTGATAAGTAGACGAGTAGAAGGGGAGGGGGTTGAAAAGTACATACATGCATTAAACAGAACTGTAATTGTATTGATAGGATATAGGTCTGTTGAAAACTTTGAGATTCGACCAAAATGCAGATAACACAATTCGACATCTGATGTCGCTCCGAAATATCCGGCAGTGCAACAACTCGCGATGATAGATATGGTCTACCATTTGTAGTGACATAAAAGCTATACTGTATATAGGACTACTGCTCAATTAGTGTTGTAAATAAACGATAACAAAGGCACTGAACCTCAAGATATAAACATGGACTAATTGCAAAGCCAGTGCGAAACTTCAAATTGACGTGAGAAATAGAGCTGAATGCTTTCTAATTTGAAAAGCTTGATTGTTTGTATTATGTAATATTTGTGGAACGAGACAGCAGCACTGAAATACCGACAAAACAGATGCCAGTGAATACCAGTCTTATACAAACGATTTTAGACAGTTTTGAAGTGCCGCAGGCAGTTTGAATCATAATTCAGCTATTGACCTCTAATTAAGCAATCTAACTGGTTCCATTGTAGAGGACACTTGAAAATTCAAATATTCCCATGAAAATGATTTATCGAATATGCACCAATTACTACTCTCACAAGTCGAGAAATAATCCTCCAGTTTCTCAATCGGGTAAAACAAAAACACAGCAACAGACGTTCAATGAGTAAAATATACTATACTGCCGAGACGTGTAATACCATGTCCGCATGGTAGGCTCAGTCGTGCTCAGAAACTGTATGGCTGCTGACGCTAACGAGAGATAGTTGTCTCGATACTGGAGTACACATATTGAATTATACTTGTTAATAGTTGCGGTTCGACGATCTTTTTCAAGTGATGTGGTCAACGATGATCGCAGATCGATCTGTGAAGTCTAGTAAGAGACTAAGACGAGTTTTAAAACCCGGGGATTACCGATAATGTGGAATTCTAAAGCAAGTTCTTTTCTGCCGTGAGATTAGAAAGCTAAACTGCATCAGCTTGAGCACAGCTGCTGCAGGGTTTAAATACAACTGTCGCCTAAACGGGGAAATTCAATTATCTCGTCTAGAGAGAGAAAATGACCCTCGTCAATACTTTTTTCTTGATGGCCACAAATTAAAATTTACACTGCGCGTGTGAAACAACGACTAACTTCATGTACAAGAAGTCTGATTTCAGTGCCTAAATCTAATGTAAAAACATCAAATTACATTTCCTAATCACATTTCAAGTGCGAACATAATTCAAAATTAAAACGCTTGGCTTGACGGTTGTCATTTTAAGACTTATTAAGACTAAGAGGTGTTGTTGAAAATGATTCGCCACTCGCCTGATCTCATTAAAGTGTTTAACTTTAATAACTTTTAAAATTTGAAAATGAAACAATTTGGCCAGTAAATTTTTCGATTTCCCTGACCCTGTGATATATACTCCCTGTAAAGCGAAGTTAACGTAATAAACAGAAACTAACGATATCCCCTATACCACCTTAAAATTTCGTGCTGCGTATGCGATCTGTTTTAGGTGATTATAACGTTAATTCAGATCTATATTGAATGTAGGCTTTGAATAGTGTAATGAATGTGGTTTCAAGTGGGGAGGGGGCCTTTTTCAGGTCCTCATTTCGAGCAAGCTCGACTCCCAGAGGTGTGCACTGATTGTTAACGGGTGTGTTATGTTGTGGGTGGGCCGAAGGATCAACCAAGCTACATGATGTGTACGGAGCAGATATTTGAACGGACACGATTTCCACTGATAGTCAATTCAGAAAATTCATGGGCCGGCACCGTGCCGAGTCGGGTATGATCCGACAACCTCTGCATTGTCTAGATGAGTGCTCTACCAACCGAGCTACCGGCCCTATAAATTGAAATTGTGAGAAAAATAAATTGTTCAATGCACGATTTCTGCTTTGATCTTATTAGCATAAGTGGCAACAAGGTGACAGTAAAATATCAGGCGGTTAGTCTGGTGTGATCCTATTATATTGATGGCTATAATTACTTTATTGGAAAACAATTAATGATCAGGATAGATATAATCATAGTTTTATGTTTATATAATAGTTTTATGTTTATATAAGCATAAGTAACAAGTTTTATAAAACCGCGTTAATTATAAGGCCATGAACAATACTGCTAATACTCCAATACCATGGTGTTAGTAGCATGTCTTATATTATATAGGAAATTCGAAAACATTACATAAATTAACAGGAGAATAGACATGAGCCTTATTTCATACATTTTTTACTAAGATTATTAGTAATGCAAGTGCAACTTGTTTATTGATCTTGCGAGTTGTTTGATCTTATAATCATAATTGTAGTCAGAAGGAATGGTAAATAAATGGACGCAAGAATTCTTGGGGATCAGGCGCGTCCAAAATCTTTTCTATCACTTGACAGTGTTCCTTCAATTTCATTGGTCGTATATCTGGCTTCTCATTGGTCAATCCTTGTCACATGTTGAGGTCAATTTCCCCCTCAAGAATTCTGACGTCTATTGATATCGCTTAAAAAATATTAAAAAAAACCTCTAAATTGATAGCAAAAGTTCGTTATAACCTTGTCATGGTGCAAGATAAAAAAGAAAACTATGTGGTAGAGATGTTATGTCGACAACCAGCGGAGTACGCAGCACAAGAATTTCGGTGGAGACAATACCCAAAATGTGCAGTAGGGAGGAAATGGATTCATCTGATCTTGTGTATTGTACTTCTCTGTTAAGACAAAAGGCCCGGCTGAGGACTGTTCAGTTGGCTGCAATCCTTGACACTCTCTTCTGCAAGATATTACAGCACCGGCATCAGCCAACGAAAATGCCGAATCATTTCATTATATAATGCATATGGTGCACTTTCCAGATGCCGGAAATGTCGTAGGAGTTTCCACTTATTAATTGCCTTTTTTATTTCATTTGAAAAGGTAGATATCATGACGAGTGGTTGCAAATTTAATCATGTCCCGATTATATTTGTATGGCCTAAACAAAGACACTTAAACAGACACCAAAATCATATATGCAAAGAAAAAGCAGATGACCCATGATCTGGTGGAAAGCCACGTTTCAAGAGCATATTTTTTATCCTCTTAACTTAACATCACAAAGAGAACCAAAAGTACACGAAATGTTTATCTCACTTTAAAGTGCTCAAATGTTCATCGATTATCTCTTATCTCACGCAAAATTTGAGTCTTTATCTTGATCAAAAATGATTTTACAGCTAATTAGATTTTACGCACTTAACCGGGACACCCTATATATCACAGCTTTATTAATACTTAATATTATTTGAAGTCTACATCTAGATGATCAAGTGAAAATATTGGTATAAATGTATTGTTGTTTACTAACTAAACCATAGTTCATTACCTAGACCATCATAGATTTAACACGCAGGCTTCAAAAAATTCATCAATCGATTGATTTAGATAGAAGCAACAAAAGTCATCATATTATCAAACTCATCATATTTGAGAGAGCAATTTTTTCGCGAGCTCTGATGCATTGATTGGCCTAATTTGTTGATCAATCAAAGTACCTCACTTGGCGATCAATATCATTAATAGACCACGACCGGCTTTTAGATTGTTAGAATAGTTATCGATTTATCGTAAAAATATTGGATAATAAACTTGACAATATGTATATATTCGTCCAACGTTTAACGAAACCCCAGATCAGAGCAGTAAATCTGTGAACCTGAATCTAAAGAGGTAAAAAAACAATTGAAAATTCATGCTGGCAAATTACCAGTACCAAAAAATTGGTGAATGTACTTACAGCAAACTTCGAGAAAGCTTCGGGTCTTCGTGAAAGCTAAGCTGTAAGTTTTAATTTTGCTGTTTTACTTATTAAGAGATCAGTTCTGCTTGATCTACTGCGTGATGCTGGATGTAGTGAAGATGATATCAAACTTGTTCGATACCTACTATCTAACACCAAACTGAAGATCAAGATAGAGAAAACAGTGTCGGATGAGTTCATCGTATCTATTGGAGCGTTTCAGGGGGACAGTCTATCTGGTAATCTATTCACTGTGTACCTGGCCGGTGCCTTATACCATCTGAGGGCTGTTACTATGCACATTAGACTTAACCCCCCCCATATCAGATCAACTGCTGCCACTAGAATGGGAGTATGCTGACGATGTAGACTTTCTTGTACGAGGTACGAAGAAAACCTTCAAGCACT
>JH153191.1:42464-55244 GCA_000226015.1 Mnemiopsis leidyi
TTCGCTGTTTAGGTTGAGACTAGAGTCCCATCTTTGGGATTCCCTGTCAATTCCGACAGACCCTGATCACTGCTCTTAGGTTTTTTATTTTAATCCAATAGCACTAGTAGTCTAAGTATATTTGTATTAGGTATTCTGCTTCTTCTCCAGCTCTAAAGCTTCAACAAAGACCTGCTCAGAACCTATTCTCAGTTCCTTATTGACTCTTATAATTACACCGTTTATGTATGGGTCGTGGGATGTTGTTTGGGCTGAAATTTGTACTATTTATACTTTTTTAATTTTAAAAGTTCTAATTTATTATGTGACTTTGATAATTAATTTTAATCTATCCTTTATCTACAAGGAGCCATCTTGTGTAGGCCTGGTTCGACAGGCAAAACTACGTTTTGGTCTTCCGTCATTTAGTACAGTGTTTGGCCTATTTTTCAGAGCAGTCTTATTCAATTTCTCGGGTTCGAAAATGATTTTTATATAATTCACTTATGTATAACTCACTGTACTATTTGAAAAGTTTTCAATAAAAAAGTTGTGTAACAATCATATTGTACAGCTTGTATAGTTACATTTACTTTGTACAGCTTGTATAGTTACATGTACAATGTATAGTTGTATAGTTACACATGTACATTGTACAGCTTGTATAGTTACATGTACAATGTATAGTTGTATAGTTACACATGTACATTGTACAGCTTGTATAGTTACATGTACATTGTACAGGCTCTATAGTTACATGTAAAATGTACAGTTTAAGTACATACACAGTTCAGGCTCTATTGTGTTCCAACTAATTATTCGCTAATAATTGTGCAGGAATATTTATTGTTCCCAACAGAAGCGGAATTATCTATCCCACAATATCATCGGAACTATGGCAGCGTTACCTCAACAAGAATGGCACTGTTACAGGTTTCTATCCTTGCATTAAATCACGGCAATACAACATTCCATTTAAATACCTGAAACGGTTGATACCAACTGTTTTAGTGAGTTGTATTCTATAACATTTCAGTATTTCAACTTTTCACCTGATTCGGCTCAATAACGAAAAGAGTTTGATGTTGTTTCTCCCCTGATAAACCCAAAGTTTTCACTAGTTCCTCTAAACCAGATATACGACACGCTAGACGTCTTATATACGAGGGTGGCGTTAGTGACGAGGCTAGGGGAGAAATATGGCGGTGTCTGCTCTCGTTGCACAATCATTCTCATACTCATCGACAGAAATCCTTCAGAAACCAGCTACTAGCTGACAAGTACAAAGATATCCGATTGAAGGTTATGACTTTAATAATCTAGAAGTAAGATGCTTCTTAACTCTACAAAGTAAAGTCGTATTAGAGAAAGGTTCTTCTATGAAATTCGACTGCAACCGCGGCACAAGTTTTGTGAAATTGTTGGCGCTGGCACGTGCGTTTTTAAACGTCACGCGCGCGCAGCGCCGTCGCGTCCGGCTTAAAATTAAATACGTATTCGCTTGGAAGAACATAAACCCACCACTGCTGCACAGGTTCCCGACCAAAAGTCTGACCCCGAAGCACGCTCGACGTTTTGCACGATTGTATCAGAGATAGAGAAGGACTGCTGTAGAACAGATTCGCACAACCCCCTAATATCAGGTTTTTATCTTCAAATTACCTTAAATTTTGTTGAATTTCTGTTCTCTGAGATTTTGTTGAACTTTGTTGTCTTCAATCAATTATATGCTACCGAGTATGCACCCATGCATCCTTATTTATCGCATTTCAGGAGCGGATAATCCCAATCAAGCGGCACTGAAGCGGATCTTGATAAATTACTACTTACATCGTCCAGAAATGGGATACGTGCAAGGAATGTCAGATTTGCTCGTTCCTATATTCTTAGTAGTACGGTGAGAAGATATTATATTTTAACTTCAATAACTATTCCCTAAAGTTCGTTGAATAGATTTTTTGCTTTTCACTTCAATAACTATACTTTAAAGTTAGATGAGAAGATTTTATCTTTTTCACTATTATAACTAGCAATACGGTGAAAATATACCATACTTAGCACCTCAATAACTAATGAGGACGTGTATTTCTCCTGGGGTATCGAAACTCCCTACTGAGCAAGGTTCACTAATAAATATACCCCTGTTTATTTTCAGAGAGGAGAGCGAGGTATTTTGGTGTTTCGACTTCTTCATGAACCGTTCGGCATTCAGTAAAGTGCTGTATTGTAATTTATATCAGCAACTAGCGTTCTTGCGGGAAGTACTGGGTTTGCTCTTTCCCGGAATTTACAATTACTTGAGTACTACAGGTAATATTTAGTGTAAGTTGTATTAGAAAGGATGATATAGATAGCTAAAGATAAAGGGACGAATCAATGAAATTGAACATTGTTTAAGATAAAGTGACAAAACTACTAAATTTGATATCGCTGAAGATAAATGGATAGTTCAGTGCAATTTCAGGCGATGCTCTTACTCTGACTTGTTGTCACCGGTGGTTTCTTCTGTTTTTCAAGCGAGAGTTTGATCTTATTCAGCTTCTAAAACTGTGGGACGTACTTTTGGGGGCTCCTTCTCCCTTTTTTCAGGTAGCTTAACGTTTGCATATTTAGAGACTCGTGCTTCTTTTTTTGACAATTATTTTTCAGGTAGCTTTTAAACGTTTGCATATTTAGAGACTCGTGCTTCTTTTTTGAAAATAATTTTGGTTAAATTTGAATCAAATGTTTATGTGAGCTCGAGTCTTAATTTTCCGTCTATCTCTACTTCCAGAGCTGACGATAATCATCGACAGTTTTTACTAAATATATTTTCTGAATTTCAGGTATTCATCAGTGCCGCAATGATTTCCCTTCATTTCCCAACTATGATAGACCAACATTTGTCTGCTACAGAGCTCCTGATGGAATCCCAGAAACTTGCGGGAACTTTCGATTTAGATGAAGTATTAAAACAAGCTAGACATATTTACCAGCAAATCGTTGATCTGCCCGAGGTGCTGTGAAATTCTATTTAGTTTTCATATTCAACATTATCTGATATCTTAGAAATTAAACAAGAATGATAAACATCAACCCAATTTTTAAGGAAGATGAAAAAGCATGTAGTCAATTTGTAAGGAAGATGATAAAGCAAGTAGTCAGTTTGTAAGGAAGATGATAAAGCATGTAGTCAATTTGTAAGAGAGAACTTATATTACACGGTACACCTTTACGAGATGTAAAAACTTATAAATTTGTTCTTTATCTCCAGGTACCCTGCTCACTTATTCCGCTTGTCGGTGGTGAAGGTGATTATTGGGACGGGTTCAGGAGTCCTAATTTTACCTGTTTGGACTGTGAAAAGAAAGGATTTTGTGAAATGAAGAGGGATTATGTAAGGATTTCCTAGTCATTAAATTCCGAAATGGGTTGTGGTACATAAATGAGGGATATTTGTAGTGAAGAAACTTGAAAAAGCGTGTAGAGCAACGCGAATAGTGGTTTTGAATATTTTCATTTATTCATCGTGCCTCAATCAATCAATCTTGGAAATCAATCAAAGTTAAACTACCTGTTGATCATATGTTTCTGAATACAACCCCTCCATTGCATGAAGATAAGCTAATCGTAAGGAAGATGAGCTAATTGAGATGCTGACTCGAAAAATCCGTCATGCCATTCTGATCTGGAAATGGCTGATTCTCTGCTTGACAATGTCGTATTGTCTAGCCCTAGCCGCAGCTCAACTCAATGGAAATTCGTTTGTTCCGAACTAGTTCTATCTTTGAACTTTTGCGTTGATCAAATAGTATTTAAACCTTAATTAATATGGAACAGTTATACTTTCTGACATATTTTATATTGCATGATTCTGTTAATGTCGTTATTTTAACAATTTATTAAACTGCCAATTTATTCGTTTGCTGCATGAATTTGGTATTCTTGTAACTACTTATTATATAATATCGGGAAATGTATGTTATTTATATCGAATTTAAACTGGTGAATGATAATCATATTATAAAATTTGAGTTCAATACAGTCATTTGTTTCATTCTCTATTATCATGAATTTAACTTGCTTTCTCAATTTTAAAGTTTGTCAAATCATCTTTTAACATTTGATTCAGATATTTGGTGCTTTATATTTTGCTTTTATATAAATTTACAATTGATAAGTCAGTCAACTATACCACATGGGTCACAACTCACAAGAGCACCTACATTTTATGGAAGACCGCCAACTCTGAGCAAACAGCTTTATTCGAGTTACAGTCTCACGTTTATTCGTAATAAAACCTTTTTAGGAATATTGCCTAAATCTGAGTATAATCCCAAATAGAAAACTATGGCAATCCCAAGTAGGTATACTTGGTCTATTTGATAGCTATATTTACATTAAAAAGAACGACATGTGAGTGACATCTTTCAACTCTCTATTTTAAACAATCAATCTGATAAAGCCATGTCAAGTCTATACTTCCTAGCATGCTCACTGGATACTCTCAGAAAAGCTAGTAGTAGTCTGGTTAGTGTCGGACTCACTAGCCAGCCTGCCCGATGTTGGGCACATCACCAGTCTCTCGTCACTGTCGGTGCTCTCGTGAGCCACAAAATTGTTCCTCAGTGGCATGTGCTCGGGGCGTGCTGCGCGCAATTCCCCCGACCAGCTGGCGGTGGTGGTGGTGGTGGGTCGGACTAGCGGTCTAATGGCAGTGGTGAGGGACCCCGAAGAGAACCGCTCGCTGAATTTAAACCGGCTAAATGAGACTTGCTGTTTGGGATGTCTACACAGGAAGATCTCCGCAAACCGCTTTCTGAAACCGGTTTGTGGTTAGTTTATTTTACGGCTCTGAATTTTTATATAAGCTTTTCAAATTTCAATCAGTTTTTCTAAGTAGCAATTACTTTTACAAATACAAGATAGATTTTCTAACACTTGCACTGCAGAAAATCCCAGGATTTGTATTATTATTCTGACCTGGTTTCTTTGTTGGCATAGATGTAGATATAGGGATTTAGAGCAGAGTTCAGGAAAATACAAACAGCCTGTTGAATATGAAATAAGGAAATGTGCCAGACATATCGAAGAAGATGCTGGCAGTTCTTAGTTCTTTATAACTTAAAGCTACAAAACGGTCCATGTTGTCACAGGAAGGAGTAACGTAAAACAGTACTACATCGCCACAGTAAAACAGTACTACAAGTACATGACCACAGTAAAACAGTACTACAAGTACATGACCACAGTACCTGGAGCATATGGAGACTATCATGGTACGGTCTCTGGGTTATAATTCCGTACATTGTCAGGATTATTTGTGGGGCCCAGCACAGGACAAATATTCCTACCACCAGAGTTACTGTTGTGAACGCCTGTTGGAATTTGGGTTACTTACAGACTAGCAGTAACATGGACAAGGCCTTAATTTAGATAAAGACTAAGTATAACATGGTCAATTATTCATGATGTTACTACAACATGTCGAAATGTCTATCAGAGTGACAAGGATGCCAATACATGGCAGTTTAGCTGACCCGCTCTTATTTGAATACTACTAAAATTATCGCGATAAAATATAGTCACGCTTCACTGGCCTTAGAAGTTTCTTTTATTTTGGGAATTGCTTGGGTCACCATCTGGTCAAATATTTTATGTTACACTTACAGTTACACTAGTCAAATGTATATCGTATTAATTAGATCGGATAATACAACTGCATGCTACATTATAAAGCTACATATCCTTTTAGATTTCATGTCATCAGATATTCAGATTTCAGACGTACTTTAGTACTTTTATTACTATGAAAATATCCCATAGATTCTTACTGACCTTTAGTTCTCCTCTAATAGTTCTAGATATTCTTCTTCCTGAGTTAACCCTCTTCACTCCCCTCTTCTTCATTTGACCATCTGTCTGTAGCAACCTAAAGGCAAATCCTGTAAGAAAAAAAAACAAATTCACTTGTAACTGTACAAACATCATAAAATTTCAGAACAATGATCTCGCTAAACTGCGGTCAGAACCGTTCTTGTGAAATGCGACTAGTGACTACGTCACTAGTGACTACGTCAGCGTAGCCACGACAGAATATCTCCTGGAATGTAAACAGATCTTACCGGACGGAGACTCTGTAAAGAGCGACGTTAAGTATTGATACAACTAGGAGGGGAAGGAAAACAAAGAGGGTTACTGTTGTCATCGAGTAGATGTTACTGGCTTTGTCTGCTTCGTACGATACAAACCGTACTCTGGGTATGATAGTCAAATTGTATTGTTTCATCTATCATTTTTTTAATGTTACGTTTGTTTTATGTTATATTTGTTTAATGTTATGTTTCATTAATGTTATGTTCTTTTTATGTTATGTTTGTTTTATGTTATGTTTGTTTTGTGTTATGTTTGTTTTGTGTTATGTTTGTTTTATATCGTGTTTTTTGTTGGTTATATTGATAGTATTTGCAAAGACGCATAATATTTCTGCTATCTCACAACGTGTCTACCTGCAGAAAGCTCTGGTTGGGTTGTACTCGTATGTGGAAATCCCAAATAGAGGTGGAAGTGGAACTACCAGTGAAAATACCCAAACGAATATCGCCATGATTCTTGCTGGTCTATGGAAGAGGTAATTTGAAAACTTATTAATTAACTTAAAAATCTTTAAAAATCGTGATAAAATTCCCAAAAACAGATTTGTTTTTTTCTAGTCAATAAGTTGATAAAAATCTCAAACATACCCAGTTTTGATGATTCTTCTCAAGGGTGAAAGCACCACGGTAGCTCTGTGAAACGATATCAGTAAGATTGTAAGAATAGACGCAGTTGCCATCCATGTAAAGATAAAGCCCTGGAAGATAAAGGTGTTACATTGGAGCTAGCCAAGTGAGGGTGACTATTTCAGGTAAGAATAGACGTCATAATTACTGGGGAGTAGTCAGAAATCTTTAATATCATGTGATAGGGATTGACCAATGAGAAGCCAGATATACGACCAATGAATTTCGAGAAATACTGTTGCGTGATGAAAAGATGTCCGACTCTCCCCACGAATTCTAACGTCTATATTGTTATTAATTATATAAGTGACAGCTGTTCCGGTCGACATTTTACAGTTGTTTGTTTGTACTTTTCCATTTGGGGTTTATGAATAATTCATAAAGTAACTACATCTCACATTAATGGTACAAATAGTGGTACTGAAGTCCCACTACTACTCACATTTATGGTACACATAGTGGTACCGAAGACCCACTGTCCAGCAATAAGACTGGCGATGGAAAGGGGCATTACCCCGACCGCTACAGCTAGATTAGCCAGGGTTAGAGAGAGAAGGAAGATGTATGTCACCTGCTCAGATTGTTGCGACATTAGTGTGTATTTCTGAAAGAAAAGCTAATTCGTCAGCGAGGTCGTTTTGTTATGGGAAAATGAAAAATAGTAGGTTACAGACAGATTTTTTTGAGGCCTAGAAATTTCTGATTTTATTGCGGTTGAACGCCATCTAATGGAATTCAACTTCAAATACGAAATGCCTTAAAATAAGAACTAACTTTAATTTTGATGAGGAAAACCTATCCATGTTCCATAAAATCAATCATTGTCGTATCAAGATTTAAGAGCCTAGTTATTACAATGAAGCCTGATGGATTCACAATCGCGTGCAATAGTACAATACCTTGTAGATCTTGAAGGTAGCTTTCCATTTGAAGTAGATGACGATAATGGTAGAGTTTCCAATAAGAGCAAGTATAAGTAAAGTCGAGTAAGCTATAGCTAGCCCCAGCTTGTCTCTCAACGCTATTGTATCCGCACCAGTCATATCAGGGGGCTAGTCACGCGAGCTAGAGTTGTTTTTATTAGATATACATGAAGCTGGTACCGCCGGAGCCACGTCATCCTTATCGATTTTATCTGACATATTTGCCGATTCTATTAATAGTATTTGTGGTTGACGTGAAAAGTTATTGAGTTAAGTTTTTAGCTGACGTGCAGTTCTTAAAATAATTCTCTAAATGCGCCGACAATCTTAAAAAGCTAAATTTGAGCATACGATAAAATATTAGACTGGTAACCACAATGCAATGTTTAAGTTTAACGACAGAAGTCTAGAAAAAGCATGTCGAAAAAATGCATAGCTTGGGCCATTTTGATAAAAACACACCGATTTCCATAATGGCATAATGCATCAAATCTTAAAAATGGCCTTTCGCAGAAATTTGATAGCGTCAAGATAAGTCTTTAAATATTGTATTAGCGGCTTAGATTCCAGCCCCTTACCCTGCAGATATTTCAAGTTTACCCGACTGTTAGATCGCACAAAATGTAGGTAATGGCATCAAAACTACACGATGTCAATAACTACCAATAAGTTAATAAATAAACGGTGGCAATAAAACCTCTAAATTCTGGGGAACTCAAGCGAAGGGCATCGCTTAATACCGTTATCAAAATCATTATTTGTCTCAAGTAAGTTAGATTTGTCGATTTTATTGATCCTTACCGCGTTGTGCTGTTAAAGAATATATAAGTTGTCATTTAAATGAGACTGTGGGAGAGATTTCACTTGAGGAAGTCTGATATCAACTCAAAGCGTCAAGTCTGCTATACGTTAAAACTCAAAATATCAGGTCAAATTTATCATAACTGTATAACTTTAAAGATTTTATAAAATCGTCGAATTTTGTTAAATAAGTGCCAAAACGTTATCAATGCACACGCTCTTATAGCTCTTATAAAAGACAAGATAAAAAGTTGTAAATGGGTTTTCGATTATAGGGCAATAATTCACATCAACTGTCTATCAGGCCCACTATAAATAGCATACAAGAATGGAATTATGGGACGATATAAGCTGTTGGACGTTGGTGTCATAACGTTTTGCTGATCGTAGAAAAAAGGATCATGTCATTTAAAATTGCAATATAAAATTGTCACGAAGTGACAAGTCATGAATATACGCGGGGAGTGGCATTGCCTAGTTAAACCAAGCCAGATCAATCTGTCTAAATTTTGATCCTGGTGGTTTAAATAGACAGCGAATAAATTCTACTCTAAACTATTTATTAATATGAGGTACAAGGTAAGTTGGAATGCTTTAAATGAGGTTGATCTAACCGGATATCCTGAACAATGGATCTAACAAGTTTGATAAACAGTTGGTCCATCGGATAACCTGAAAAGGTAGCATACGGAAAATCGTTCCGCTTTATGTCAAAGAGTTTGAAAGTTGATTTAGATTTTTTAAAACCGAATTTTAACAAAATTATTAAACATTTGCAGCCAATAGCAGGCTGCAAAATTTCAGAAACACAGAAAACAGCTCATTTCAATTCAATAGGCAGGACTAGGCAGTAGGCTCACAGTGACAAGTTTCTTAGGTTAAACAAAAGACCATACATTTAATTAATAGAGTCGAACGACGAATATGATTAACATCAATCCAAGTATCGTCAACTAATAGACACTCGTCGTAAAACGTTGTTCTCAAACTAAGACATCAAATTCGAACTCATCAACAAGCACGAAGACAATTTAGATTATCCTGTACAGAAAAAGGTTAACAAACGCGGTTAAACAGCGTGCTGCACTGGAAGCAAACCACGGCCATGAATGATGAAAGATATCGCGGTCTTCTCGCGAGCAAGTAATCTGTTTTCTGTTTTTACCTAAAAGCCCCCACGTAAAATATCTTGGACCGCAATTGCAGCCACTTTTTGACCGGT
Organism: Mnemiopsis leidyi; assembly: GCA_000226015.1. Classification (NCBI taxonomy): domain Eukaryota; kingdom Metazoa; phylum Ctenophora; class Tentaculata; order Lobata; family Bolinopsidae; genus Mnemiopsis; species Mnemiopsis leidyi. The sequence goes on from JH153191.1 coordinate 52,151, forward strand.
GCAATCCATGTCACTCAGCTGGAGTTGGCACCCGGTCTGCGTATTTCGACCAATCACCAATGGGAGTCTGTCACTCTATTTTGTGAGGCGGTTTAAAGTTTAAAATTGTCTGTACTCAGACTCAGATCCTGCCTCCTGAAATATGAATGATTTAACTAGAAAGAGCACATGCACAGAAATTTGCTTAACTTCGTTCGAATGCCTTCAACTATAAACGGCGCGATGTTCTTATTTACGAGAGCTTACCCAAACAACAAATCTATTAAGGTCCCAAACAACTAATCTATTAAGGTCCAGCCACCCAGATCTCTCCCTGTCCATGATGTACTTATACCACTCAGGTATGGGTGTTGTGGCAGTGTGACCACTACACTCGACCGTCTACTGAAATTTGCAGACACGCTTCTTGTCGTATCTGTGTTCCACTCTACCTTGAGTAAGATCTCTTACAACTTTCTGTCTTGGCTGCTCTTATTAATTACTCGGCCCATATGTTATGACCATTCATCAGCGCTCCGCGTTTGTTGGTCTTTGGCATAACACGCACTGCACTTTCGACCTCCAGCCTGAGGCTTCACCTCTCAATGAAGCCGAGTTGTTGCAGCAAATTTTGATTATCAAGACGAAAATTTACAGCCACTCGGAACAGGGATGAGCCTGACTTGAATCTGTGCTGATAGTGCAACATATGGCATTGGCTTTTGTAACAACAGAATCGTTGTTTTGAACCATCAGATCAACAGTTAATTAGCTGTCCGAGGTATATGGACTCCCGTGTGTTGTCAGAAGAGGAAGAATGTGGAGAAGAAGAAGGGTTTAACAATTACCACTGATAGCCCACACGGCACTGTACCATCATATCCTCACGTTCTGCGTCTCCTAAACAAATACTTAGCACTATATTACACGAAGAGTTACACTCTACCACCTGCTATATGGCTGCTCATTGACCAATTTGCAGGTCTCTGTCTCGGTAAAACAGTCAAAATTCAAACATTGAAACAGCAGAGAAAAAAATAAGAAGCACATCAGATTGAAGGGAAAAGCTAGACTTTCTACAAACTGAAAACATTGCAGGAATTATTCTGTCAGTGTTGTGGGACACAAAACTGAAATCATTGCAGGAACTGTACTGTTAGTGTTATAGAACACTTACAGGGATGCATGCGATAGATGAGAGAAAGTTGGTAATCGATATACGTGAAGGGATACAAAGCATCTCCGAGGAAGCTCCTGCACAAGTTACATGACAGTGCGTTGAGGCAAACCGATTACCGGCTCTTGGGTGAGGGTCTATACCCATCTGCTCCCTTCCACCCGCACGATCCGTCATTAGTCGTAATCCAGCGTTCTACGATTATCAGCAAATCTTGGAAATCATACTGCTTATTAATTATGTTTCCACCGCTCTGTTTTACTGAAAAAAATGTGGCTGGGATCAGTAGGTAGAGTTGGCTACTAGATAGAGTTGTGTACTTTTCAATTCAAATAAGCCATGTTTACTATAAGCTGGGCAAGATTGTTTAGATGCTTTAAGTCGGTGCTGGGTAATCTTTGACGACAATTATTCAAGGTAAGGCTTCATGAAACTGGCATTATTTGATCTAAACTTGCGCTTCTTTCTCTGTCAAGTAGCACAAGCTGTAAACGATAAATCGACTTTGATATTATAGCTTGATGCCAACCCGACGATGTTTCCCAAAATCAAATCATGCGGCAATTTGACGGCCACCATGACCAATTTGACGGCCACCAAATACTGAAGGATTATTTTGATATATATAATACAAGGGAAATTTTCTTTATCCTCTGACTGCAACTCGTTGATTAGTCAAGGAAAACTATTTTCTAATCGAAATTAATTTCAATGTACGACATCATCTTCAGTCTACACAAAAATCTGAAGATTAAAAAAATGACGTTGATTAACGATGTGAAACTTTAATACTTAAATACAAAAAATGTATACAATAATTACCGTTAATTAGTACGTGAAAAGAAAGATAAATGTCGGAAAAACTATGCACAACCTAGAAGAATGACACAAACTACGATTTTTATATCAGATTTAATGGCAATATTATGTACATATTACAATAATATGCTAGACGAGGCAACTGAAGTGAACTTAGCGCAACAGAAATCTTTAACTGTGAGATAGTTTAGATGGAAAAAAATTTCAGCTTACTGGATCCAACATGAAATCCAACTTTAAAAGGTCAAGTTGCTCGAAACGCATTTACTTAAAGAAACCGACGTCACCACACATTTATCTGTTATCAAGTCATGAATTTCAACAGAAAATTTAGCAAAATAACGAGCGATTTTTTGCTTCTCGATCATGAACCATTTTTTGTACTTGCCATTACAAATCGTACAATAAAATATTATGAAGCTCGGCTGCAACTGTGCTGCAGTAATTTTATTTACAATTTTACAGTATTTGCTGCTCATTCCTCAATTACTTCTAGCAGAGGGTGGATAATAGCAAAGCAGCGCCTTTAAACTTGAGGGATGGAAATCTAGCGTTTGCCTGAGATAGACCTATCTAAGCGGGCGAAATTCGCGTTAATTCTTGTCGAACTAATTTGTCCATATTACTTTTATCATTGACGAAATAAAGCGTCTATACATCATGGAACTTCATTTTTATGCTGTACCTTTGTGGTGGGGCGATTTAATTGGTGTGAAGCAATTTATAAATCTTAGATTGACCAATCACCATTCACCATGTTATCAAATACCATCCCCAAATTTGTCGAGATATGGTAAAATAGGAGAATTGTGAGACTACGTTTGAAATGTAAGCCAGCACGTGGCTCCAATGAATACCATGTACCCAAACGTTATAACGTAACTACTGCACACGAAATAGACGCTATAGTTTTCTGATCGGTTAACTCGATGGTTGACTGGTTAAGTATTATCCTTGTCAAATGTTGAGTACGTCATACTCCTATACCAGGTCCTTGAAGCAGGATGATTGTTAAGTCTGCGACTAAGCAGCCTCTCCATGATTATGTTCAAAAACCATAGATAACAATAAAAATGAGCAAGTTAATGTTAGTTTCTCTCTCTCTCTCTCTCTCTCTCT
>JH153191.1:55254-67854 GCA_000226015.1 Mnemiopsis leidyi
TCTCTCTCTCTCTTCTCTTCTTCTCTCTCTCTCTCTCTCTCTCTCTCTCTCTCTCTCTCTCTCAGTTCATGAAACCAAAAAATCAAGTTAAGCACGTAAACTGACAACAATCACAGAAAGTAGAAGTAAAACTGGCAAGTAAACGAGCAGCTGAGCAGGCAAATTTGGCGGAAGTCCAGTCGCACATACGTCCCTGGCACAGGGGGTATAATTGAGTCAGTCCGGAGATAAGATAAAAATGTGATATTCTGACTCAACCTCGGCAAAGTATATAATTATTATCTGGGTGGCCCCGCCCAAAAAAATCAGTTATATACTTCTACGTTTGGCGAGAAATTTTTGTCATGAATTTAATTTGCATGACCCTGAAGGTAAGCCGTGGAAACTCGTCACCAGGCAAAGTTTTCGTCAGTCATCAAAGTCAAACACAAAAGTAAAACAGTCAAACTTGACCATGGCCACTGACACCCAGGCGTTTTCCCTATGGCTGTTGCCAAAATACACATTTATGGTCAAATTTCAAAGTTTATTTTCAAGTTATATCAAAGTCTATTTTTCAAAGTTTATATTTAAAAGTCTATTTTTCAAAGTCTATTTTAACCATTTTACCAAAGTTGTATCAAAAAATTTGATCATGGCCATGGTCAAAATTTTTGACCATATGAACATGACACCCGGACGTAGGCAAAGTGGTAAAAAATCGTGGTAATCTAACGCCACCCCTCCCCTGACTGATTATTATTATTAGAAAACACATTTTTTCTTACTTAGAGACTGTTTATATAAACTATAGAGACTATTTCTTTACAGACAATAGCCTCAACTTGATTAATTTACACCCCAGATGTCTTGATAACTTCCAGCCCTCACCAAAAATCAAAATAAGTTCTTAATAGAACTCAAAGTATTTATAGCATGTCAAAATCTTAAGCTTCTTATCAATATCAGTGACAACTCTAGTTCATATATCACTTCATCTCAATTGACAGCTAATGGCTTGGGCCAGGTAAATCTGAGCTAACACTTTAACGTCTAGACAGACTTCTTTATTCTAATTTCCATGTCATCGTTAGTGCTTAATCGGCTCTCGTGAGAAAGTCAGATGTCAGTTGAAATAGGAACATCGGCTTGCAACTTTCTATGATAACATGATACATACCTTGAGGTCTTAGCCACCTTAAGGAAAATGAGAGAATGTGATCAAATACTTGTGAGTTTTCTTCTCCAAAAATACATACCTTGTTATAAAAAATAAGCTCAATACTCTTTGCCGTCGGAAAAGGATCGAAGATTTGAGACCACGTGTCATACAAATCAACTGACAAATAGTTTTTAGAGTGGCGACCCACCAAATTTCAGCTCGGACAAATATCTGATAGGTAACCCTACGGAATGTTACCACTGGGCGCAATTGTAATGAAAAGCCACTGGAATGCGGCGTTGATCCCCTCGCACAGCCTTGCCCCGGGGACAGTAAGTGCGATAATCTCCTGGACACAGTTCTACGTTCCATGATCCGCTCAAATGTGATTGCTAGTTTAAAGAGCAGTTACAAATTGGTCTATGGTTATAAGAAGTCCTTACAGACCTTACAGCTGACCTAATATACAGGTTGTATCACCACTACCGTTTATTCCACGTGGAATAAGGAATTTCGTGTCGGATCAAGTCAGGTGTAATTTAGAAAATTTCCGTCCCAATGGCCGATCCTCAAACAGTTTTGTAGTCCACTGCTAAAATTTATGTTCTAGAGTATTGACACGATAAAGCAGATTGAGATTGTCAAAAACACTGCTCTCAGTATAAAATTAAATATAAAATATTTTAGTATTATCTAGGTTTTGTTAATTCTTGTAAACGTTGCAGTAATTTCTGAGATATTTCCCTGCATGATTAAAGCTAAGTAACATGAGCTTCTATTAACACAAGCTTAGATTAACATAAGGCATTAGCTTATATTAAAACAATGCAAAAAATAAAACCCCGAAAAATAAAACAACGAAAAAAACTACAGTACGTATACTATCGACAACAAGTTATAAACCTGGACCATTTTCAACTCAATTGCACGTGTGCTGGAGTTTGAGCTCCCTAATCAAATCAAATTCTATTGAACCATCAGAGAGGATAAGACCTGATATACTGGATAAGATTAAGAGTTTCAGCTAAGCTACTGACGGTTCCGACTGTTCTTTAAACTTGACTACCTCATCTGTCGTGATTGATGGGTATGTGATCCAATCACAAAATTTCTATGAGGAAATTTAGGGATATAGCCCAAAACCTAGGGTAAAATTGCATGGAGGTTGTACAAATTCAACGAAATAACTTCTCGAGATTCCTTTTCAGTGGTCGTTGGGACATATTTTTTCAATATGAAAAAAAACATATAATAAGAGAGTTAAGAACGTGAATGTGATTTAGATAATCGTGCACATCGTGCCGTAGGCGAGTCTAATAAAAAATAATAACAAATTTGAAAATAAAAGAACGCATAATAAGGCTCACATCTCACGGCTTAATGATTAATCAGACAGTCAGACAAGCTGATCGCAAAATACCTCAAACCTGATGTGAAAATGTTTTGCACTAGTGTTTGCAAAAACATGGAATTAGGAGCATACAAAGTGTTCATCTCAACATAAATACCTTTAAAACGTTTTCCCCTTGAAGTTGAATAAGCAACATATACATGTGAACAGTGAAATGCAGGTACAGAACGAAAAAACCCAACTTTATCAAATTCTTGCCTTGACTCTTATTGATAGTTAAACAATATGCAAATTTAACAGGAATTATGATCTCTCAAATTTGAAGGGACTGCCAAATCTGAAGGACGCAATCCAATTTTTTATGGACTAAATTTAAAACTCAAGTTCACATTATGGATACAATTTTGTGTCAATCCCTAAATCTGCTAAATCAGCATAGCAAATATTGGTGTTTTGCAACAAAACTATTACAGAATTCATCAAGATATTTCGGAAAGTTCCTCTGATTCCCCCCGTTTTATAGATCAAAATTGAGAAACACCAACATTTTTAATTGACTAAAAAACGAATGAACTCAACACTACAAATGTCGAATGCCCTTTTCTTGTGCAACGGTAACCAGATTTAGTAATTCTAATGGATTCGCTGTGTAACTTTAGGAAAACCTGATGGCCCGGTCTATTCCTGACTCCATGTGATGAGCACTGTACTTTACGAGATTACGAGAACGTTACATGAATATCAGTATGTAGAGATGGCGATGTTAATGTTTATCCTGCCCTTGAAATCAGTAACGCATTCAACTGTGAACTGCAAAGCAGCTTAGATTTAAATTTTATTGTTGCATATTGACTTATGCCTTATCTGCCAAAGATTGTTTAGTGATATGTTATCCACATTTCCAGTACAATTGAAAGCAAATTAACGATTATGATAAGTTTTGCAACAAATAACAAACCTATAAATTCGTCATTTTAAGCGAAGACAGTGAGAAATTTAACTGTTACGAAGTTTCATCTATAATTTGGACGATATCTCCTTGTTAAGATGAAAGAGCCGTCTGTATTAAATTGTAATTGCTCAATCTAAGTGGCAGATCAAGTTTTAAGGATGTCTTAATCTTATTAGTATTGAGATATTGTAAGTCAAACCACGCCTATATAAGTATATATCTTTAGAAGGATTTCTTGACTAACGGTTATTTACTAAGTATATACTAAGTATTTACTAAGTATATACTAAGTATATTCACGATTCTCGACTTATGACAGTAACAAATTAAAATGTATTTTACCGTTTCCTCCTTTTTCATAACAATACAGCATAATTTAAGCGGGTCGTCAGAATATCACCTTAAATCTAAGCGGATAGTCAAGATATCATCTTAGATTGAAGCGGATAGACAAGATTTCACCTTAAATTTAAGCGGATTGTCAAGAAATCACATTCACAGCAAATTAAACAAGGAAAGCTAGCTTTGCTTATTCCCTGCTCAATACCTCCCTGGACCCTGGGAGCAATAATTTTAGCACATAGATCTGAACGGTACATCATCTTTCTTTTACCAACTTTTATTGACTTGCTGTCTCATAACATCACTTGCAATGCTCCCGTTACTTGCTCGGTCTGTGATCATGGTTTAATACAGTTCAGTCAAGACTTGCAAGATAAAGTGGTTCACAAGTCTTACGCCAGTGTGCCGCACCTATAATTTGATAGAAATCTTGAGCTATAAGTAATTTTGCATTTTGAGGACGACAATATTCACTGATATGCTATAACGTGACAAGTTTATTGGTGATATGGTAGTCTTGAGCTGATAATGGAAATGTATTTATCGGTCGTAGGAATTTAGGGATGGTTCTGGGCAAAAAATGCGCGCACTGGTTTTACCGAACTAAATTCATTGCTAAGGATAATTCTTGAAGACAATAAAAGCAAATACATCTACTGTAGTTCTTTAAAATTTAATTGGAAATATATTTTATTTCTATTATCAAATTAAAAACTCAGTCATTTCATTAAAATAAAACTTTAAGCTTATTAAAACCCAAATTGCGCGAAAATCTAAGATTAAAAAGCTAACAATATTGCAATTATACGTGACTACTATCTAGGTAAATTCTTATTAGCACTAGAAATATCAAATAAAGTTCAAGTTTATGCATACAGAGCAGTTTGTAATAAATCATATTTTTCTTTCTTATCATTTGTTTCCTAAGTTCTTTAGGTTGCCAATCTTTATATGCCTTTTCATTCAAATGAATTTTTTAATTTAGCTGTATTTATTATTCCACGTATAAATTTATAAAGGCTCAAGCCCACTCCTGTAGCAATAATCAACATGTTAAGATTGATAAAATCCAATTTAGAATTTGCAAGTTATATATCAATTCAACCTACGGTCTAGGAGCATTATTCATCAGGGATATTTACTTTATGTAAGTTATTAGCTTTTATATGTTATTAGCTACAAGCATCTCTTTAACGTCAACTTAAACTTCCTGGAAATAAAATTGTTCGGTATACAGCGACGTTATTCATATCTGATGCATCTTAACTTGACAAAAACCGTTTAAACAAATCAAGAAATATTCTCTCATTTGATCAGCCTCCCATAAGATACATAAACCGCAATTGCAGTCACCGAAAATCCAATCTGCATAAATCGGACCAGTGCATATTTCAGGTCTTTCTTTATATGTTCATAATGTTACGTTTACTTGTAGCGTCATAAAAAGATTTCGGCTTACATTAATGAAACTCCGATTTCCAATCCAAGACAAAGGCTGAATGAATGACAATGCTGAATTAGAGTATAATTAAGATAACCTGACTTTACTACCTGCCCATCACACGAAATAACCACATTTAATAGTGATCACAGCAGCAGGTTCCGAAGAGTTCTTGGACATGAAATAAACTGCTTCAATAGCCTCACCCTCTTTAGGGTGGGCAGACTTGCCAAACTTTGCTTTCAGATCAAAACCTCCCTTGGGCTTCTTCTTTTTCTGAACGTACGCCCAGGAAAAGTAGCTGGCTTTGTTGACCCACCCACTTTTGTACAAGCCGACCCAGTGTCCACTGGTTACCGGACTTAGCTTGCCCATCCCAGTGTGTCTGATGTGCAGTTTCATGGACTTGGACTTTATCCAGGGTTGGTGTACAGGTTTCATAACCAGCTCTCTTATGCCTTGTTGGGTTGGCAGGAGGATAGAGAGAAGTGCTGCGACTGGTTTGTGATCAGACAGCATTATTTCCGGATAACTCTTGTATTTCAACACTTCTATAGGTGATTTTACGTCTTTAGTGTTGCTATCGATCTTTGTTAAGAGCTCCTGAAAAGAGTGGAATGAAGTCTGTAGATACTAGATACTAGCAATTCAACTCCTTATGTATACTCAACATTGCTGTCTTCAAATCGCTTAAGGGATTTACCATGTTATGGATCATGATAGCCAGACTTGACAGCATGAGTCTAAGAGTGTCACAATCCGTTGATTCTTGGGGGAGGGCTAACCCATTTAAACTTAATTCTTGGGGGAAAGGGTTACCCATTTAAACCTAATTCTTGTGGGAAGGGTTACCCATTTAAACTTAATTCTTGGGGGAAGGGTTACCCATTTAAACTTAGTTCTTGGGCTCTCACCCTTAATTCTTCCACAAACCTGGAACTGATCACTGTCGTTGAAATCCCCCAACTGCAGTTCAATTTTCTTGTCCGGGTCTATATCAGCCGCACACTTGGCTCCCTCGGCCGAGGTTGTCAGGTACATTTTACGTAGCACTCCCAGGGTCTTACGTCTCATTTCCTCTGTTCTGAGACAGTGATCTTTTTTGCGCATCACCTGCAGAAATGAACGTTCAAGAAGGTTATGATTGTCGCTACTAATACACCTGTTGATTCATATTGGGGAATGGGAGTCGCAAACCAAAAAAATCCGAACGCTGCAGCAAATTTCAAATCTTCCAGTTTCCTGAAGAGGTTTTAGGATCTAAGCCCTTTTTAATTTTCATGCTTATTTTGAGTTTATCTCTCTATAGACTCCAGAAATGGATAAATGGCATCCAGGTGGGAGGTAGCTCTAACACAGAGCCAGATTATGAGAACAAACCTTCTTTTTGAAGAGTTTACTGTTCTTTGTTTTCGGTTTTTGAGGTCGCACCACTAACTCGTCGCTTTTTGATATCTCCGAAGACACACTATCAGAATCACTCAGCTCCTTGAGTGTTGGGTCCCAGTTTACTGTATGTGCTGCACGCTCCCTGTCTAACTGAAAATGTCGTTGCAGTGGTTTATATCTCGTAGTGGTTTATATCTGGAAGTGGTTTATATCTCGTAGTGGTTTATATCTCGTAGTGGTTTATATCTCGTAGTGGTTTATATCTCGTAGTGGTTTATATCTCGTAGGGTTAAATTTGTGTGCACGTGTTTACTGTAGACCGTCAAATGCAATTTAGATGCCTCTAAATTGGTCAACACGACTTGATTTTGCTCACAATTAATTCATCAAGCTATAAGTAATGGCAAGTGCAAGAATCATATCCTAACCTTGGCTCTGAAGAGAACTCTGTCGCACCAAGAGGGTATCCGCTGTTTTTTACTGCTGTCGTAAATATCCGTCCCTAGGAAATTTGTTCGACTAAACTACACTTTCCAATACGGTTGCCAGGCAACCGTATTGCCTGCTACCTGTCAACATTCTACCTAACCACGTGACATTCCCACAATGATACTAACCAATATCAAACTTGTAGGAAGGTGGGAAGGTGATTTCTCCCTCCTGGAACCCTACAAAAGCTAGTCCCTCCTTCTGCGTTATCATCAGCTGGTCATACTGAAGCAGCTGGAGGTGTCTCCCGTCCGTCGCCATCTTTCTGGTCTCCAGATTGTCGAAGTTTACCCGGTAGTTCAGATCACCTGACCAGATGATGTAATCATGATGGTAGAGTTCCTCGCACTCAGGGTCTGCGAACTCCTGTAGGGGAAAAATTAAGAGAACAGCGGTTTTTTCCTTCTTTGAAACTCAGAGAAAACTTTGATGAAAACTTTGATGAAAAGTTAAAGAAAACTTTGATGACGTTTCGAAATGTATTCTATTTTCATGAAAAAAGGAATTATTTTGAAACGTTAGATTAACTGCGATTCTCACTTGTTGTTACAACAAAATGATGATCGCAAAATTCGTTGTCCTTTTTATCATCATAGCGGTTTTTAATTTTATCCTAATATCAAGCTGATAAATAGACGATAAATGCTGGTAGGTACCTGATCAGCGAAAAACTGCCAGAATTCCGTGTTTCGGTCGAGAGTTCTCTGATGGAAAGCTGTAAGGTGGCAGTTAATGACAGCCACGTGCTTTCCATAAAGTCGAAATCTCACTGTAGCAGCTCCTTTGAAAATGTTCGAGACTCCGCCTAAACAGGAAATCTATTATTTCGGTCACAAAAATCATTCTAGTATCTGAACTTTATTAAAGCCTCTCTGATATTGGAAATAAGAATAACTGGGTTAACCCGTTCGCCCTCGAGGTCGATATATATACCAGCTCTAGCGACTAATATTGTGCCGTATCTATTCGTCATAGAATCAATTTCTTTGGTGAGTTCGCTTTTACAAACTCAGTTCTATCCATAACACATAACAACACTCATTTTAGTTTTTTCGATAATTACACTAATAAGCTAATAAAATAATTAATCAATTATTTTTAATTGTGCACAAATATGGCTCATGAACTAATTTCTCAAAATCATCTCAGGACCATGTACAACAATGCTTTAGCAAATATGGGACCATGCAAACTGTTTGATTGTGGATAAAATGTATCCACAATAAGTCGTTGAAGTGCGGGTATATATATCGACCTCGGGGGTTAGCCGGGGGAAGTCGAATTATTTTGAGGAAAAATCCATTTATATGCCATGCTAATCCGTTTTCGTGCATATTTGATAGCTTGTTGAATTATTTAGGTTGTTTTCAACAAAAGTTTGTGGAAAAATTCTAACTATCCTTGCGACTTCTCAAGTAAAGTATAGCAGGTCGATATATCGACCCTGGGAGATGAGAGGTGTGAATAGTCTAGCCCATAATGTAAAAGTATCTGCAAGTTTAGTTACACGTGTGAAACTTATTAGAATTGCTTTTCAAGGTGTATAGAACCGATATTGACCAGTTAACAATCCACCTGGGGTGGGGAGGGTGCCCAAATGACCACACCCTATTGAGCATATTCCCCATCACGGCCCTCAATAATCCTGCTCAAACATCGCAGCATACGGATCTGGCGTTATTCATGGCAAAGTGAAAGACTGCGTGACTCTCCATTAGCAAAGAAAAAGTTGGAAAAAGCTTTGTCTGAATGTCTGGGTTTTTTGTAACGATGTCACTACATAATTAGAATGGGTCTCTTGCAGGCAAATAGGCGTCTCATGCCGGCTTATAAACGACCGATAGCTGGCTGACATCAGGCCTGTAGCTGGCCTATATCAGACTGGCTATAGGCCGTCTACAGGCCCGATATAGGCCGGCTATTGGCCATTAAAAGGCCTGTTATTGGCTTGATATGGGCCTTTTATCGCCCTTACAGCCCTTGTATTGGCCTTGCATCGGCCATTCGACCGACTAAAGGCCGGAACTAATCTCCCAATCTGCCCTTTTGCCAACTTGCAGAAATGCCTTGACATGACAGATTCCAGCTACCGAACTTTCAGAACAAGGGAACTGTGGATGCAAAACAAGTTTACACCGTGCATAATGTGCATCAATTACAGTCCTGAATAGTATTTGGCAAATCAACCCTTCTTCCAGTCTCCGGGTAATCCCCAAAGCGTGATTAAAACCGTACTTTGGTATCATGTCCACAGAAACGTCCCATCTGTGACGGCAAATGCTGAATTATGTGATGTTTTATCCTTTCAAGTGTTTTCTGAGGATGTGAGAAGCATAAGGAAGCCTCGCATCAAGAGCAATCGCTGTTTGTCATATTAGAATGAGATAATAACAAGATACAGTTGTCAGAAAGTGAGAATAGCAAGACAGAGCAGGTAGAGAGCTTTCACGTTGACTCCTTAGTCCCATAAGAAGTTAATTTTATTTATTTCACAGGCAAATTGGCTGATATGACCAACTTTGTTATCTCACCTAGTGAAACTCCCGAGGTCGATATATCGACCTCCTCAGTATAACTGACCTCTTCTGTATAACTGAGACACTAAAAACTAGAATTATTCTTCTCAATTGTTTTAATATGTAAGGCTGTGTCATATGGGGCTTAAAAACTTTCATGAACAAGCAATTTTCGAAATTTTGAAAATAAATAAATTTTCCTGTTGAATCCCCGAGGTCGATATATCGACCTCGCGATATCTCGAAAACCAAAAGCAATGAGACAAAAACCTTTTAGACTTTTCTTATTCGGACCAATACAAGTTGATTTAGGGGGTAAATTTGAAAATTCATTCTCGGGGGTGTAGGGGTTAAGGTAAAAGCAGCGATACCCAGCAATATCGTGATATCGATTTAACAAATCGAGAACAACCCACCAACAAAACCGCTCTTTGCTGTTACTGCTTCCACGTGACTTACTGCCTTCATGTGTTCTTTCTTTATGTATACTCGCAGCTTTATCTGAACAGATCAGTCGAGTTAGTTTGATTTTTTCAAAAATATTTTCGAGAGAAATCGTAAGCGTGGTTGACAAGATATCAAACTCATCAATATTGAAGCTAAATTAAAGATTGCGAAATAGATTTTCAGAGAGAAATAGAATTTCATTTTCAGGCAGATTATAAAATCTTCTGATGCACCAGAATGTAACATACCACTTGTACGTACCTGAAAAACTGAGGTAAGGTCGATAACATAGTAGCCATGGCCATGAAGAAGACGATCGAAGTTTTTACACCAAGGGTCTTGTTTGTGTTCCTCGTCTGGCAATATGTCAAAATCTCCCGACTCTTCAAGACTACAAAGATTGAAAAGAGTCAAAAGCAAAAGCTCCGACAAATCTGATCAAAGCATTTAATTACCGGCACCCGCAATGACCAATATGTTTTATATCCAACAGGTACGACATCCCCATGTCTATAATTTGTATCTATTTGGGTCTCACCCTATCGAAATAACGTCAGGTTTATCCTCGAGGCCGAGAATTGGTGTCAGGTCAGCTCCATCTGGTTTCGTCAACTCGGCCACATTGTACGTTACCACTTGGAACTTCAACCTCCTGCCCTCCGTTCCCATGAAAATCTGAGATTGTGTTTCTTCTCTTATCTTCTCCGCCAATCTTGTCCTTAGTTCTTCCTCTTTCGAAACCCAGGCTCGATCCGCTGCTTTCACATTTCCCCTCTTTTTGAGAAAAATGGAGTCAATAAGATTTTCGGTGCGCATTACCACAAAGTGAGAACATGTAAAAGTTAAGAAGAAACCAGCTGAGCAGAGGATTAAATGTTCGAGGAGGAATTTGCAAATTCGTGTCGATCACGATAGAATTTGACAGGCATCGAGAAAGTGCTCAGCAAGTCATATGGGCTGCATTGTCTTGGACCACAATGGAGGAATATCAAATGGCAATGCTAGATCACGTGACAAATTGCCTGACAAAGGCACAATTTAGCAGAAATACCAGGCGAATGAATTCTACAATGGCGGACGGAGCCAAGCGTGAGCCGGTGAAAAAGCTGGACGGTTTGTGCCGAGTATCCAGGTCGAAACTTGTAAACCTACTTCCTGGAATTCACAATTTGTTTATAGTGCTTCACAATTTGGTAAACATTACGTCAGTATCTATTAGCTATTGAAACAAAAATTTCTCATAGACTATGACTGATACATAGACTATAAAGACTGATAAAGATTGTCATTGAGAAAACATACAAATCATAAGGAGAAGGGCGTCTAGAGCGAGTTCGTGTGTAGGCATGGTCATGCGAAAAGTGGCAACAATGACAGAATCTCATATTACAAACAAGTTGATGTTGAGTTAATGATTATCCTTCATACATATCAATTAAATTTGGATTAAACCATATCTTGTTGTAAGCCAGTCAAGCAAAACAATCTATAAAGGAAACAAAAAACATAAACAATGTCAAATTCAACGACATTTAAACTTTAGATTCAAAGCTCACAAGATTTAACCTGAGCTAAGCATAATAGTCCGGTGAAAGATTACATGTGTATGCAATGTGTAGAGCAACTAACACGCTTACATTTGAACATTGTCCTATGAAGTATACATGTAGTGATACATGGAAATGTACTTCCCCCTAACTCCTTAATAAACTGTTCCGAACAATATATCTCTACCTGGCTCGGCAACGGACAGTTCAATACGTCCTTATAACGCCATTAGAACATAAAAAATAGAACTGTGATTCAATTATCTTCACGCACCGTGTTTATGAAAAATGCTAGATTTGAAATTGGAAGATGAAACTGTTTGAATTTGTTTTGGAATTCGTTTCATGAATTCCTTTTTGCCTTTCAAACTAACATACAATTAGCTGTACGATGAGCAGTTAGGTAAACAACTTTTGTAACCTACTAAAGTAATACGACAAAGCACCTCTTTAAAACTGTATCGAATATCACTGTAATGAGAAACTATGATTCTATCACTACGCTTGGATAAGAAAACGTACCAACTCAGATGTAGCTGATTTTTAGCGTGTACATTCCACACACCGCCTTTTAAACAAACGGTGCATATAATCATTACAATTACGTCAAAAACTCTGCTACTCACGTAACGGAAGAAAAGTAGCGCATAGAACAGACTCATAAAATCACAGACTTATAAAATCACCAACTACCAAACAATTTCCGAGACCATGCGTCACAATAAGCTCTGTAAGCTGATCTGGCTGTAGGTACACGCAAATGATATTAAACTCGCTCAATGAGGGTTCTATTTCTATATGAAAGGTTCACCTTTAATAAAAAACCAAGTGTGAGATGTGTGTGTGAGTTCAAGTGAGTGTGTGTGTGTGTGTGTGTGTGTGTGTGTGTGTGTGTGTGTGTGTGTGTGTGTGTGTGTGTGTGTGTGTGTGTGTGTGTGTGTGTGTGTGTGTGGTGTGTGTGTGTAGTGTGTAGTGTGTGTGTAGT
>JH153192.1:15889-37596 GCA_000226015.1 Mnemiopsis leidyi
GTACATGAGTAAAGTCAAAATTGTTCAGTTTCGGCATTTAACGTTCACACTCACACTTCATCAGAACTCCGCAATGCTTAGCTAAAGTTGTTATCAACTTCTGCGTTCTTTTGTGTTCGCACTGAAGTGGTCACGTGATAATTACAAAACTTACTCGGCCCATTCCTTCCCGGATTCTGATGTCCCTTTGTACTTATTGTCTGTAGCTATTGCTATTGCTTGGAACCTATCTCGCCACTCCAAACCATTTACCTTAAAGAGCAAATTAATCATCAAGAAGACACTTAGATAGACAAGTAAACATATTGTTGTACAGTTTGCTCGTAAATTATAGAGAACGGTAATTCTGACGAGGTGTCGCAATTTTAAACCTCGTTTCTCGAAATTTATTGGTTCTGCTTTAGTTCTCTGTAGTAAAATGCTCTCACAAGTTCCACTTGACATAGATTGACCACAAAAAACAACAGTACGAGGAAAAATAAGTTTTGAGAAACAAGGTTTGGACTTCTTTTAATGTGCAAGTTCACCTCCCCAAAAAATACCCTTCTCTATAAGTATTGACGTTCGCCAAAATTGAGAAAGTAGCAAAAAGCTCTACAAATTAAAACACTGACCACCACTGTGTACTTGTGACTTGATGAAACACTCTTCGGTTTATCCTTTCTAGGCTCCTTTGCTTTGGGAGATGTCTTTCCTACGGATTATAGCTTTAGCAGATAAGATCATGACAACTAACAAGCAATAGAGAAAGATGTTTTTGGGAGAGGTCACAAATTTTAACCAATCAGAAAAGAGCAAAGTTTTCTTGCCTAATTCTCATTGCTAAAAATATTTAACCGTCCCCAAAAATACCTTTTTCTATAACAAGAAATAAGTTATAAAATACTGACATTTGAACAAACCTAAAATAAAAAAACAGACCCAAAAACAAACAAACAAACAAACAAAAGACAAACAAACAAACCCAAAAACCAACAAACAAACAAACAACAAACAAAAAACAAACAAACAAACTAACCGCTGCCAGACGAGATTGATTCAGTTCGAGATCTCTTTCTGGCCCGTTTACTATCCTGCTTCATCAAGGTCATTATGTCTCTACCGGGAGACACCGCCACTTTTAGGGTAAACACACGTCTACCCACCGCCACACCGTCGTTACTGTTGGGGGTGTTGTTATCTTAGGTGGGGACTAGGGAGGAGTCGTTATCTTAGGTGTGCTTTCCTAAAACCGTGTTGGTAACACCTACAATAAATACAATAAACAAACATTTACAAGAAATATGTCTCTCAAAACTTACGTTTCAAGCTGGAATATCAGAGAAAGAGCCCGGTTGTTGATCCCCTTGCTTCCCTTGCTCTTCATACTGCAGCTGCTTCTGCAGTTGAACTCAAAGTTCTCAACAAGCTCGGTACCGTTACCAGAGACATCTGAAATACAGCGTACTATTTGAGCTTAAACAGATATTTCTTAAACAGATATATCTTAAACGGATATTTCTAAAATTTTAAAAACGATAGATATCTGTTTTAAACATAGCCTTAATTAAACGAAGGTATACCTAGTCAGTCGGGATGTACTAGCCTTAATAATACCCAGGGTAACAGTGTGTTCAAAAATCAACAATCATATTTTTAAAACAACCTCGACATTGAGCAAGAGATAGAATAATGTGATGTCTGCCGTCCTCCTTTACGTCTTGAGCACTAGCGTTGTTACACGAGATGAACTCTTTCTGGATTCCTGAATATGTTAGCAAATCAAAGGTATGAGCATCTACATGGCTGCCTTAAATGAGAGCTTGTACAAGATCACCAGCACCAAAATTAAATATAAAGAACAGTACGATTATGATTTGGATTTATAGTCCTGTTCTGATGTCAAATTTAAAACAAACAACATTACCTTGACTGGAACTTGAATGATTGTTGCAGGGCAGCACTGGTATGTGGAAGTTGTCATTGGACGAATATACGGCAGTAACCCTGACTTTTAGATCTCGCATAGAATAACTACTAGTCATAGTAAAGGGTATCGGGGTTTGGTCCTTCACGATAAGAGTGTCTTTCTCTTCTGAGAAGCAATGAGGATAGTTCTTCGGGTATTCTGACTTGACTTCAAATCTCAGGTTGAAGTTGTATGTGCCCTGCATGTTGTCCCTGAATATTTGAGGCAAATTTTTTTACTTTTTTATGCATATGTGTTATGTAAAATATTGTGCTATACGTTGTGTTATGCATAATATTGTGCTATTCAGCTTGTTGACTACGTAGTACTTTTTAGCGAAACTGATATCCGAAATTAGAAAGAGAAATTAAATTAAATTACTTACGTTCGGAGTTCCTGCTCTACAACAGGAGGAATAGCAGCAGGTAGAGTATGTTGAGCAGGAGCCTGGAATAAGTAATACATTAGTTGTCAGTACAATACACGAGTACAAGTACCAATACATAATATGGACATTGTACAAGCATTTAGTTAGAAAGTACATGAGTTATTTTTACTGTGTTTTACAATCACCAGACCATAGGTATGAAGGAACACAGGTCACTTACAAGACGAAGTTTGTGCAATTTATTAGGTGGAACCAGATTTCATATCACAATCCTATGGTATATTTACAAGTATAGATACCGACGTACTCTGTTAAAAATGACATACAATATGATATACACAAAATAACAACAAAATTTCATGACAACTTGTTCCAATGATTACCGAGTAGTCAAAAAATGAACAAATTACCTGAGTAGTTGGAATGAATCTAGGAGTAGAGAACGAGGACATGGAGGAGGATGAACTAACTCTAGGAAATCTTGAATCTGAAGTGAAGAACGATATTTACAACTGTTG
Organism: Mnemiopsis leidyi; assembly: GCA_000226015.1. Taxonomy (NCBI): domain Eukaryota; kingdom Metazoa; phylum Ctenophora; class Tentaculata; order Lobata; family Bolinopsidae; genus Mnemiopsis; species Mnemiopsis leidyi. Next base: position 18,744 of record JH153192.1, read on the forward strand.
TATCAACACCAATGTTGTGTCACGAGAAGTTTATGAACGAGAAAGTTGCAGTAAATCTAATGAAGAGTCGTCAATAGTTAAACTAAGAAAGGAGAAAAGAGAGATAAGGGACGTGACCCCCCCCCCCCCCCCACCCTTCCAAATAGGAAGGAAAAGTACAGAGATTTACAAACCTGAACCGACGTTTGGATCAGGACTGTACAAACCAGACAAGCTGAAATAAAACATGTGAGCAGTGACACTGACAGAGAGCGGATACCTTGGGCATGTTTGAACTTGCCACCAAAAGAATTAAGTTGGAACGTGGCCAGGAGACGTATCATATTACAGGACACTGTCGGATGATCGGAAGGACTGGCAGGCTTTTTGAAAAGGTATTTTTGTTCGAATAGCTGGTAATATGATTTGATACTTCAGTTTGGGAAATGAACTATGGCCAATTAAAATACTGTAAGTGGAATTGGTCAAAAAAGGCGGTGAATTGGATCAAAATAAACAAGTGCCGCGCAAAAAATGCGCGCCAAAATCATACAAATGACTGACTACTTGCAAGTTTTATACAACAAGTTAAATTTCGCGCGTTCCGTAAAATTCGTTTAGAAAGGCGCCAAGAGCTATGATTTGATTTCGGTTAGAGAGATACGGCAGTACACCAAGGGTAACAACTGCAAGGTTTCGAGTTCTGTTTGTCAGTGTTCAAGTTAACTTACGGTAAGTGATGGTCTATCGGTACTCCTGTTGCACCACCGGTTAGTAAAAGAGATAAGCTCTCTTGAGAAAACTTTAGATCATCAGATTGTTGAGACATGGTTAACCTGGATTGCTTTTTTCAGTTTTTGTGTTTATATCTATACTTCTGCAGCTATCTATATCAGTATCAATTAGAGGGTAACGATGAGGAGAGTGACACAAAAATGTAAGAGCAAGCAAGAGGACCGGGGATGAGCCATGCTATAATTGGATGAAAAATATTGCCTAAATTTTGATAAAAGTATGCAATACTATGGTTTCTTCGTTTGTTATAGAAAACAATAAGAAACAAAATGTAGGTTAAATGCTCCGTTGTTTAGTATTTGATACACAAGCACATCAGTAATAATATCGAGCTAGAAAACTCAGTAAACAAGCCCATGTTCACAACAACAATCAATGTCTCTTGTATCTTATATCTCGTATCTCGTATCTGCTAACGCCTCCTCCTTCTCGGCGACCTGTCTCGTCTCCTTCCCCCAGCAACATGTCTCCCTTTACCGTACGTGTCTACACCCAGGCTGTGTCGCATCTCGCGCGACGCTGCCTTCACGTGCAAGAAGTTGCAGTACCCGCCGCGCGTACACTCCGAGGTCTCGTGCTGACGGCAGCACGCTTCCCGGAAATCTGTGACGGGGGAGAGTTCGGCGTAGATCGGCTGTCCGTTGTACCAGCGGTTGTTGAGTCCGTCGACTGCTTTCTGCGCGTCCTCCTCACGCTTAAACATGACATATATGTTACCTGTCGCGGAAGTAGTCACTGAAATTAGCTGAAAAAGCAGACTCGTTAACCCACAACAAGAGAAACAAGTTGAGAATGTTAAATCTGAAGTGCTGATTTTCCTTCAAGAAACAATGGGCATATAGTCCAGGTTGAAGGTTCATGGCACCTGACTTAATTAAAACAAACAAATAACACCTGAACAAATTTAATCAAATAAACAATTAAATAAATAATTAAATAAACTTCAAACCTGATCTTGAACTTACCAACAAGATGGTCCCCCAAATTTTCACAAATGTTCAGCTCCTCAATGGGCCCGTACTTATCTACCAGCTCCACATAAATATCCTCGAAAAACTCATCGAAATGCGTTTGTAACACTTCTTCTGTGAGTCCTCCTAAACGCTGAAATATGTGGTGCGTAAGTTGGAATGTTGCCAACTAAACGCTGAAATATGTGGTGCGTGAGTTGGAATGTTGCCAACTAAACGCTGAAGTATGTGGTGTGTGAGTTGGAATGTTGATACTGTGTAAAATACCCTATCATTATATGATTTCAGGGACTAAAATAACTCCAAGTCTAAATAGTTTTTAGCCATTTTACATAAAACACTTTCTAACTGTGCAGATTTTGGCTAGCAAACGCGACTAATGTAGATTACTAGCTCAAGTAAGTATCTTGGATTCTTTCCAAGAATTCCGATTGTCAACAACTTTGTTGTGTTAGCAGAGCTTAGTTGCAGTAACTCATTATACGCACGAAAATATGAGTAAAATGTACACATATTAGTATTTGTAGATTTCATAGTATGACACATAACACAATTAAAGTAAAGCTTGCAATTTTCAGCTGGATACGGGACTCCAAAACCAACTCAATACCTGACAAATTTCAATATATTTATTTTTAAGTTCTTTTAAAAAACATAAATAAATATAAAATGTTTAAAATGTAAGCGTGAGGAACTTTCCCAACACGAATAAAGAACAGAACACCCGGATACAAAGCAGAACGTAGACATAAGAACGAGAAGTTGCTGGATACCTGCATTTCTGGAGTGAGACTGATAAGTTGCCAAATACCTGCATTTCTGGAGTGAGACTGATAAGTTACCAAATACCTGCATTTCTGGAGTGAGACTGAGGTTAACTGGAGACCGGTACATGTGGTTCAGTAAAACTGTCTGGCTGTATGTCGGTCTGTTGTGTTGTCGGGAACATCTCTCCCCGTGAGTACACGCTCCTGTCTTGAAGTAGAACGGACAGTTCACGCGGTCTTTCTCCGTCCCGAATATTGAGGCTAGAAACTCAGCCATCCTGCCTTTGTGGAATGTTTCTGTCAGTTTTACTTCATGTTTGTGTCAGTTTTACTGTGAGCTCCGGTTTAGAAATGGCACACCAGTATAATTAAAACGATGTGTAATCAGAATATATGTAAACTAAATTACATGTTTTGTTGGATTATATCTAATAAGGTTAATTCTCAAGTTGCATTCTCAGTAACCAACAATCAAGGATTTGATTGCAGGCGAAATTCCTTATCTTTATTTTTAAGTACACAGTTCATGTATGAAAGCAGCATACAACATGTACATAATGTAGAGTATGCATGTATACAAGTAAGATGAAGACAAATAAAAACGAGGATTATGATGTATCGACTAGTTCTTAATATTAATACAAACACAAAACACAGCTCGTAAGTGGTACAATAGAGAATATTCTAGAAACATCGCTCCATAACAGTGCCCACTGCCCGGGTATTAACAGTATCTTTGTTTGTAAGTTTGTCTGTATGTCTGTATGTCTGTAAGTATGTTTGCTATATCATGTAGCGAGTCCAGTATGATAAAATTCATGTATATTTTCACAACTACTTACTACTAAAACGATGATAGTGAATTATTTAGAAGTGTGGAGAATCAATAGTTCAATTGGGCACTGCAGTTTTTGAGGAATAAACATTAAAAAATAAGAGTTCTTTAAACATAGTACAGGGATTTTAGGCTGAGTCGTAGAGTATGAACATAAAATGCAGTCTAAACGTATTGCACTAATGTCTTTAAATTTACATCAAGCATTACAAAATTTCATCATTATAAGTCAATACGTAATATACTCGTATATGATTAGAATTTCATAATTTTCATACTTAAAACAAACTATTGTCCAATAACACCTGCATAAAATAAAAAAATAACGAAAGCACACATACCCCAAGACACAGGTGAAAGTCGGATAACAATAAGCCTTACAGCTGCGTCAATTTAAATGTTGATCTGAATCAATTATATAATATAAGCTACTATCATTTAGTTTTTCATTTATTTCTGAGTAATACCTGAAATTAACGATTTTAAACTTTTAAAAAGGTCGACTGATTAACAATAAATCGTTTTATGCATGCTGGGTTAATAAGAGTTTATGATGATTTTGAAAGGCATCTTTTCATCCCAAATTAATTTTATCGTTCCTGAAGTTAAGTATTTTGGTCCTTGCCGAAGTGAGAAAAATGCTAGAGTAGGAGAGCTAGTTATCATATTGAAGGAATGCGGCCGACTTTTTAACTTTTTCTGACTTCTTCTGCTCCTCGTCGTTCTTAAATAACATTCTCTTCTGTCCTCTTGTCTGAATGTTCTGAACTCTCTCGTTCATCGCGTCTATATCCTTGGTGGGACTTTCTCCGAACACATAGGGCTTGATAGACGAGGTTTTCTTGGGTGATACGGTCAGGTTGTGCGAGTCTATACGCCTGGGAGAGAAGACGTTACCAGGCGTTAAGGAGCAGATGTGTGGCATAGGGGATCCAGAGGCCGACAAGTTCATTTTTCCCTTCTGTCCATCCGGTAGTTTCAAGAAGTTGGAGATGTGTGGTACGAAGACTGAGTTATAGAACTTGATGATGTCCCCACGCTCGGATGCTGTCTCGCTGACTTTGCCCTTGCACGCGCACATCAGCGTCTGAGGAAGCGGTCGTGTCTCCAGGGGCACGTTTCTGTAGATATACTGCTTGTTCTGAACTTGAGGCTGTTGTCGATAACACTCGATTATCTGGCGAAATGTTATGTGCATATTTTCTGCTTTGACAATGAGATAGGTGGATGATATCATGATCTGATCTATGTGACGGTCGTGGAAGAGGTGGACGTGGTTGGTCATGAGGTGTTCAAACACCGTCCAGATCTTCTGGAGAATTTCCGGAGAGAGGTCCAACTTCTCGGCCAAGTTCCGAATCCGGAGTGTAACCAGGTTGTATATCTTTCTGAAGAACATCTGCAGGGATTTCCGAAGTAGAGGTCTGGGAGGAGGACTCATCACCCCCATGGTGTCCATGTTGGTAGCAAGCGCGGATACTGGCGTCTGCGCTCCTTCCCTTGTCGCACTGGAGGTGTCTGCAGCTGGTTGTGCGAAAGTCGGCATGGCTATTTTAAAGTTAGGTTGTGGGGCAGTTTGTCGCCGGTCGATCTGAAGGAAGGGACTGCCCGTGCTGCTGAGAGGGGTTAGACCTCGCTTTCTGTCCACTAGGGTGGAGGAACTGTTCATGGTGGCGAACCTGTGGCCATCACCCGAGGGTATCTTCATGGTTGGTGTCTGGTTACCTATCCCTTTAGAGGGTTTCACGTCCTCGTATCTGGGGGGACGTGGGGGGTTACACTCCGCCAGCTGATCGTAAAGGGGGGAATCTTTAGCCCAAACCATGGACTCCAGCATTGTCTCTTCTATGGTGTTGAGATGCTTTATAATTGTCCGGGACAATCCTGGGGATAAGATGTTTTTTATCTCAAATTTTAATGATATCCTTGCCGAAAGTAACGTTATATAGTAAGTCCCCAAAAACCACAAATGCCTACTTTACAACTATGGAAATCTGCAATTTTGAAACAAGATATCCCCCCCTTATTTTGAAGTTTTAACTGACCTGTATCGTGCATGATAATGGTCTCGATAACTTTTCCCACCATAAAGGAGTGGAGACCAAGAGCGTTGAGAACCCACGGAAACTTGCGATCACTGGAACCATACGAGTTGAGAACAATTTCGAGAGAAATGACGAAAGTGGCTGATATGAAGTCCACATTGGAGACAATGTTTCGCAGAGCTATGTCAGAGCAGCGTCTCTCTGCTTCGCTGATCACGATGAGCTCGAACATTCTGTAAAATAATTTTACACCGGATTCCAATTTTTCCTCTGCAAAGACCAAAGCATTCCTCTCGCCGTTAGAGTATGCTTCTATAAACTTATCTGATAACTTCTTCTGGATTTTCAGGAGATCGTCTCGGATTTTCGGCTCAAATTTTCTGAGGATTTTCTCCAACTCAGGGCTGGGTTCGGTCCTGAAAAAAGGTAAACTTAAATTTCAAACGTTTAATATTTTGAACACATCTCAGTTTTTCAAAATTTCAGTCAATTTAGTAGACAACAGCAATGAACAACGGAGTTGCCTGATTATAAAACCTGATATAAGATTTAGTCATCTAACCTGTAGTTAAGGATAAGAAGGTTTAGTCTGTTCAAAATATCAGCTTGTTCAGAAATTGGTGTTCTGTGGATGAAATCCTCCTCTGTCTTCACTGGCAGGTAGTTTCTGTTAGACAGCGGAGTCTGGGGGACCATACTTGCCTCCAGCTGTTTCAACAAGTTCCGCTTCACTTTGTGACTCAGCTCACTCGGTGTCCTATGTACAACTGCGAGTTTGGATGGAGTTCTGTCGCCGACAGAGCGTGTCGGCGGCAAAGAGTTCTCCAAGAACAATCGGTTGTCGTATTCTCCTTGTTTTAGAAAATAAGCGTCGTACTCGTTATTGATGGACTTGTGGTTTGAGTCAAAAACGGACGACTCGAATATTCCATAGTCGTTATCAAGTCCAGCTTTGAGAACTCCCTTGATAAAATACTGTTTCAAGAGGGGCTTTAGATGGTAGTCTCGAATCCTTTTAGCCTCTGTTGATTCCATCTTTATGAAATCGCTACACATACGATCGATAATTGAGTTGTTCTCTGACTGCCTGGGACAAGAACAAAAGTTACCGTCGAATTTCACTTTAATTTCAAAATTTTTGTTAATCGAAAATTCTCAGTTTCATTAAACATGTTAAATGTTAACAGTAAGACTTAACAAAAATAAAACTTATCTACTTACTTGAATGCGTTTCTGCCATCCTCAGTAAGCAAGTTAGGGTCTGACAAGTAAACTTCATGGAAGCAGTAGTCAGTAACAGCGCACAGTAACAAGCTGGAGGAGACAACCTCGTCTATGGAGTTAGGAAACGCAGCTTTCACGTTGCAATAAAACGTCCAGATAAACTTGTACAACTCTGTGCTCGTTACCTCACGTCTTGCTTTACGCTTTATGCGGAAGTTCGAATCTGGTAGAGACTTCCCGATTGCCTCGAAGATCTGTTTGTACTTGTTGTAGATCTGAGAAGTGACGATCCACCTGAATAAATGTCGTCACGTGATGGGTAATAGTGAATTTGGATTAGCTAAAGCTAGGGCTGCATGTGCAGGTTGCAGTATGAAACAAAAGATTAGAAAATGAACAGGTAAAACTACAAGAGAAAATGCAATTTGTGCAAACAGTGCAGGTAAATTGAAAACTCATAATTTGAAGTTTGATTTTCTTAATCGAACAATAGAATGTCCAGAGTATCCGTATTCAGTATTCAGTATGAAGTTAGGGTAGCTATGAAAACTAGAAAGAAACAAGTTCAGAAACCTCCTTCTTAGACTCTCCACATGATTTCGAAAATCGTCAGTTCTATTTGCCGTTATTTGCCAGACATCCAGATACTTGTGCACAAAATCTTCAAAAGATAACCCGATAGTCTGAGGATTCAGATAAATTTTACCATAATTGTTTTTCAAGCCATTCGAGACGAAAGTCTTATCTTACCTACTATCTTTATCTGAGAGGCACAGGGTAAGTAAAGAAAGCAGATGCAGAATCTCCAGCAGCACTTACCCTGCCCTAAATCTACATGATTTCTACTGATATACTTTTACTGATAATACTTGCAAGTCATAAGTGTAAATAAGATATTTACCTTTAGGAGCTGTGTGAATGATATATAGTTTCCTCTTTGGGACTCTCCGCTGATGGTGACAAGTTGTCTCGAAAAACAGGAATCATAGAGAGCACAAGCCAACCAGTAGATGGGTTTTCCATCCAAGTTGAAGTCTAGAGCTGATCGGTATCTGGTGACAAAGAAGTGTTATCATAGTAAGATTTAGACACACTAAATGGCTAAGGGGTATTTCCTGTGTTTCACTATCTTGATCTTCCCCTGTGAATTGAAATCGCAAAATCATTTTACATCACACATTCTACTTACTTGTTTATGGCATCTTGTTTTGTTGCCTCATCCATAGACAAACTGAGGCACAGATTGGCAAATTCGGTTTCCCATTCTGGCTCCATGCCTACATAAAATAAAATCGAAAATGTTACTTTCCAGATAAGAACGTTGTATCACTAGTGAACAACACCTTTTCGTTACATGTGATGCTAAAGGGAAATTTTCAATATTGTACACACAAAAAAATAAGAGTTAAAACAGTAATTTGTCTATTACCAAATTGGGTATGTTCCAACAACATTGTCCAGATGAGTGCTCTCACATCATCATACCCACTTCGACAGGCACGGTGCAGACTGCAGGTTCATAAATTTTTGAATTTACTATCAGTGGAAATTGTGTCTGTTCAAATTTTTGCTCTTCGGCCCACAACAACAGCATAACACACCTGCTAAGTGCTACCACTTAGTGCACACCCCTGAGAGTCGAGTTTGCTCAAAATGATGACTAGAAAAAGGCTCCCTCACCACTTAAAACCACAATTTGCCTCTTGCATGTGTTAAAACTTTTCCAAGTTTGTCAGCTTAATCTATTGACCGGTGCAGGCATCAAAAGGTCCAAAGCTTGCCCACCCAACGGGACCAAAAAGGGGCAGATTTTTCAGCTGTTTAGGCTGTTGAAATCAAACCTTGAACTTTTTAAATCAGCAGCTGGACAAAAAAAATCGATAAGGTGGCCTTCGACAGAAGTTTTGACCCAGTAGATCCTACTGAACCTGTCACTAAAGGATAAAAGGTTAAAAACATCCCTTTTCCCTAATCTTTCTTAATACAAAAGTCACAAATTAAGAATAAGTCTTCAATGAGCTCAATTCTGAACAATATTTTAAATCGTTCTAATCAGTCAACAAAAATTTATGAACTTTTTGAAATATCAGTGAGAAACAGTGGGCCTACAGTCGTCCATGTTGCCCTTGCAACTGTAAGGCTTTTCCTGAAAGACAGGCAATAAAAAGGCTGGATCGTATGTAGGCCCATGCAGCAAATAACCTAGCATCCTCCACAGACTGTAAGCCACTGGCACTGACATAGCTTGACATTGCAGCATTTATACAAGTTTTATAGAAATGAAGTAGGGATACTTGTAATCCAAAATTTATCGCTGATGATATCTATCAGCAAAGTCCAGCTTCTCCAACACTGATTTAGGGGCAGCCCAGCAACTAGAATTGCACATAAGGACAGAAACTATCAGAGCTTCATGCGAAAGTAGCTTTCATGTCAGATCTGTCCGGTTCTTCTTGTTGTTGATTCTTTGTTTTGTTGTTGATCTTTGTTTTTGGACTTTAGGTTAATTATGTGGTCTCAGGCTTTTGGCTGGACTTGCTATGATTGGCATCCAAGGGCGGACAGCAATACTATCCAAGGACTCGAGTGCCATTAGCTTTATCGAGCCCTTTTCACTGCCTGCAGGACGCTTCAGGGTGCAAACAGCGCCCAAAAGCAGCTCGATGGCCATGCTTGAGTTAGTATTAGTTTTCTTTCTTATCAATTGTTTTACTCTGAATATTTTGTTTTACTCTGAATCAAGTCTTCCATGCACGACATCTTGTTTATAAGCTTTCATCACTACTACAAAACAAAATCAATGTCCACCAAGCGCAAGGGTGATGTTGCTGCTGACAGGAACCAAGTTACCCATAGGAAGATGTTTCCCGTCGACAGCTGCGGTCGTTTATTTAAGTTTTTTATTCTGGGAGTTGACCTAAGCGTGTTTTGACTGGATTATACTGTTCCGCTTGGAGCTGCGAGAGTCGGGCATGATAGCAACAGATCGTGGATTAATAATTATTGTGTGAACTCCAAGAGCAACTTGCTGTCACTATGGTGAGGCTAAACCCTCCCATTACCATAGAAGGCTTTCCCTAAGAAAATGAGTACGCTGATGATGTCGACTTCATGGATGAATTCTTGGATATGCAGCCTTCAATAAGTACAAGAAGGCCTGGAAAACCAGGATCCCTTTAAAGAAACGTTGAATACTGTATGAATCCTTAGTCGTCTCAGTGTTAATGTATAATTAAAGTTGTTGTGCAGCAACTAAAGCTGCACTTGAAATGTTAGATATTGTCCATAGACACACTTGAGGTACATTTTGAATTGCAAGTACCCAAGGATTATTTCTAATATTAACCTGTATAAATCCTGTGAGACTGAACCCTTGTCAGCAGATGGAAAATGTTAGGTCATGTGCTGGAGCTCCAGTAGACGGGCCTGCCAATACCTCCTTAGTATTTGCTTTCAACAGTTAGAATATGAAAAGGAGAGTTGGAAGACCTCAGTCCAACCTATTTTCTTTGATAAAGCAGGACCTTAATGAACGAAATTTGTTTCAATGTCTTGAATTAATTAAAAAATATTGCTTATGATAGAGCATCGTGGAGAAGTAAGCAGCAATTGATGCAATTAGTTATATTATCTTGGGAAAGATTAGATGACAGCGTTGCTATTTATAAGCTATCTGTTTTTAGAAAACAAATGTTTGAGGTGTTTTATCACTCTTTATTTTGAAATGTCCCATGGAAAAAGAACCTAACAGGTAGTAAGAATAAAAAATATGAACCTTATATTCCTCATAGGTTCTATAACACGGTATTAAGTTACAGCATTAAGAGTAATTGAATGTTGATAACATTAAAAAACAGATTCAATGCAACAAAAAAGTAATGTTCCAAAATCTATTCCTCTGCATAATATCAAACACTCAGGAAAAAACTCAACATTAAGCTAAATGCTAATGAAAGCGATCGACGAGGAGTATATGGAAAATGCAGACCTAAAGTCCGTAAAACAATTCCTAATGATTTTACAGCCTCACTGATAATCTAGTCAGAGAGCTAAGAGCCAACTAGTTTATTAAACCATGCGGTGTGTGCAGGATTAAAACAATTTCCTACCGAGAATTAGAACTTATAATTATAACCAAGATTTTGCTCTAACCAGAGAGAAAGCAGTATTTGTGATTTGCTTTACCAGGCACTGCACGGCTCTCTCTATGTTTCCCTCCGACAACAATTAGACTGAGTTCCCAAGCAAGATTTGCTTGGCTCTCTCTCTCTCTCTCACCATTACAGTTTTTAAGCGACGCCCTAGGATATATGTTAGTCACTAGCGTTTTTATGGGCTAAATCTGTTTCAATTTCGAAATGCATGTAGCCCAATTTTGTCTGACTTTGTCCGACCCTTATTCGAGGCGAGACTCTCATTCGAATCGAGGGAGGGTGCGCACTGCTGTACAAGCCCATTTGAGTGGCGCGGCAAGCGTTGCGCGTCATTTTAACAGTCGCCGCGCGCGTTGGTAAACACAAATCCCTATGTTCACTTGTACGGTGTACGGTAGCGTGCATCCTCCCGCGACATTTTATTCTCGGAAAGTGAGGGTCGGACATATTCAAACAAGTGTTCACTTATTTCTTCACCTAACTAGGTGCAGATAACGGTAGGCAGATAAAATCTCGTCAATTATCAACGGGCGATGCGCGTCTAGAATTCTAGAAATGCGTGACAGCGCGTGATGGCCGCGACAGTAGGTTATCAACCTACAAGTCAATTAGAGATCACATTTATTTATTCGGGGACCTCAGTCTTTGCTGGGATCAGAAACGTAGAGAGAGCCGCGCAGCGCCCGAGCCCGGTAAACACTTGCTGGACGTTGCCTAGCCCTGCTGCCGCGAAGCAGCAGCCTTGTACAGCAGCGCGCACCCTCCCGTCATTTTATTCTCTCTATTCGCTTCGAATGAGGGTCGGACAAAGTCAGACAAATAAAAACCTACTATGTGTGCGTCTGAGCGTCTCGATAGGGCCAGGGTGCTTGTCTACTAAGCTTGCTAGACGGTGTCGAGGTGTTTGTTTGAACGTTGTCGAAGTGTTCGTTTGAAATGGATCGTAATTTGAAACATGGCCTAGTTTCTTTGCCTTGTGCTGCGAGAATCGGGTCACGGGTATCACTATGAAATGTAATTTTACACTCTGATAAGTGATTAGAATAATTATGATGGTTTATGAGCAATGAGTTCGTCGGCCGGCGAAACTAACCGAAAATGTGGCGATAATTATCACCCTTTTGCAGGAGGCATCCTGTGACCTGGAACACTAACGAGCAGCACCATTTGATACTATCATGAAATTATACAAAAGGTTTAACCGGGAACGCGGACTAACTGATCCTAACTCAATATCCAATATTTTTTAACTTGAAAACTTGTTTAACTTGAATCGTGATCAATTCTTATTGCTTACATGCACCAACAACCAAAGAGTCCACCTTCATTTCCAGTTGATGATTTGACGAGATTAAATCCGTCTACCGTTTGAGCTGCGAGAGTCGGGTATCACCGCGACAAATTGATGGTGTGATCAAGTTGCAGGGACCTGAGAACAAAATCATGTGTTAGAGAGGATCAGGTGAGCTTAGTCAGCGTTCATGATGTTTCAAACCCTCTGGGGCATTACTGCACCCAGTCTCCAAGCTTACAGTTATTATATAACAATAAACAAACAGACACACGCCAAGTGGAATTTCTGAAAAATACTTGTTTTTCTGAATTGAGGCACACTAGCTAGCTGAGAAAGGGACTGAGTACTGGTTCAACTAAGGTCTGTCAAATACAATACACCTTGTCACCTTTTCGAACACTACTTCGGCACATATATTAAGTTATTGAAGTTATTACAGTGTTGTTGTTGTAAAACCCGACGGTATAGGCTGGTAATGTTATGCCTAGGGAGACCTCAGTCTTTGTTGCTTCGGAGGGATACGTTGAAACAGCTGCGCAGCACCCGGTAAGTAGCAAAATTTAATATACCAAAATTAAATATATCAAATAAATCATCTTGCAAAACATATGCGATTGCAAGCATTATCAGGTAGGGCAGATTACATTGTGTTGTACACATATCTGCATTAGGTATTACACACTGTTCGTGTTCAGGAGTGTGTAGAAAAGCTTTAAATAAGGTACTTTATTATAAACCACTCACAACACACTTAGCACTGATATTGTGTGGCATATCAGTGGTAGTTTCGCTGGATCAGACAGCGACAGTAGCTCAGCTGGTAGAGCAATTGGAAGTCAATCAAGAGGTTGTGGGTTCATGCCCCATCTGTCGTCAGTCTTTTTGAGTTAACTATAACTGATATATCATACAAGAACAGGCAGGTTGATTGCAAGATAAACATATGTGATTGCAAGCGTTATCAGGTAGGGCCAAAGTTTTGTGAGAAAATAAATCAGAACATAAGATAACTATATATAATTAGTCCAGTAATAGAGTTTCTCACAACTAGTATACAAAAATTACAGTTCTATGTAAACTGGTCAGTCAACAAGCACACTATAAACATTAATTTCTTAATCTAATAATCTGTGATCTGCCATTCCACAAAAGCCAATTAAACTTAAGTTAAAAAGAATTTTGATCGAATTTACTTTTGTTATTTTTTTATCGTACATCTTGTTGCAGTTGTTGCAAGGCAATTATGTTTACATTTCATGATGCAGACGTGAAATCTATTCTGCCACCTGAGGCAGTTAAAACCTGTAATCGTATATGTATACATAATTAATTTTGATAAAGGAGCGTGCGCATGGACGTACGGACGGACGGTCACTTTTTTAGCTAATCTTACAAAATACCCCGACTTATGCTGTCGATCGCAAAACCTTGTTTTGTACTTTTTGTGCACGTGCACAAAACGTATCAAAACAATTCTGCCATTTGGGCCCTTATTCAACAGAATAATAAATGCAAAAATTTGGTGATTAACTATCAGAAAACTACAAATACAACAAATTTATTGGGCTTTGATTATGGAAGATGAATATTTTCTAAAATGTCGAACTTACTTTGATTCTCACTTGTTGCACCAACACATTCAGGTATTTAGGGCTTGTTCACATATGGCACAGTTTTCAAATGATGACGATTGATGACGAGGGGGAGGGGGTTGGCTAATGATGATGTCATCAAACATTTTTAGGATTTTTATGATTTTTTTGTAACCAAATAGACTTGGACAATGTGATGTTAATTAAATCGATTTAGGCACATCACTGTCCCGATCATATCAGTTTTTATCATAGAAAGATGTGGGCAATTTACGATTTCTTTTTATGGTAATTTGAAAAATTAAGAACTTAATATTATCAAACAGGTTTAGCACTGAAGTAAAGTATGTCGATTAGCAGTCAAAGCCTTCTTGATGGCATTATTCCAGAAGATTATTTTAGCTTTGACAGTATACTAGCTGAGCAACAAAAGATAGCCTGTGTCTTTAAAAAATCAATGTTTGGATTGGGTAAGTTAACTTCTGGATAATAAGACCACATTACCCATTCTTAATCTTAGGTATCTAGGGTAACCCTTATATAACCCTTATTTAACCCCTGTTTGATATTGAACGGTTCTTTAATTTTATTATGACCTAGCTATCTTCCAAAGCACTGATTTGTCTTGCTTTAATAGAATTTTATTGTCAAATGTCAGAGTTCTTAGGAGTCTGAGGATTTCAAAATTGTTAAACCTCATTTTCCTATATTAATTAATTGAACTAGTCCTGCCTTAGTTCTCGGTGGTCAAATGCTCTCACATGTTCCACTTGACCACCGAAAACGAAGATAAGGCTAAAAATATTTGGAAATAAAATTTAAAATTTGTGAAATGTCTAACTTCTTTCCATTATATTTTAAACCATCATTATCAAGAATTAAACCAGGATTTTTGGATCCAAGCAATCAGAATGAGAATCTCGTTTCTGGAAGCAAGATGGAGTTGCCCCTGTGGATGGCATCATATCTTGCCAACAAGGAGTTTGTCGCTTGTGAGTTGCCCAAGCCATATCAAGAGACCAGCAGAAACATCCTCTTAGCTGACTCTTCTGTAGTGGATCTATTCAAACAGGTAATTGTATGGTAAAGGCTAAAGCTAAGAGACTGGCCCATTCACACGGATTCATGAAAATTAAACCTGTCTCATACTTGATATTACAATCAAATTTGTGTAAACTAACTGTTCATATATCTATATCTGTTGATTAAGACAAAACTACCAGGTGATGTACTTCTACGAGACCGGTACAAAGCTGATAAAGATACCTCACCCTGAATGTCCACATGTCTCCGTTTCTCTTGTCAAGACCTTTGTCGGACGGTTCAAGAAGATCATGGACAGTTCACAGAATTGTCGCAACCAAGATCTGGGTAACATGTGTCAGAAATTGGATGTAGAGGAAAAGAGACTGTTTGAGATTAACCGATTGAGTGTGGAGCTGCTGGACAAGTGGGAGAGAAGAGAGTCCAACATTATCGCACCCTCAAACCTGGTCGTGCAGAGCAGGAAACGCAAACGAGATCAGGTCTTCTGAGCCATAAGGACAGAACCAAGAAGGGGGGCGATGTTAGTTCGCAACCCCACCCCGACAGTATCAATTTGTTGTGCACTAAGTTATTCTTGTTTGTCAGGATTTGGCGATATCACTAAAGAACTGGAACGAATGTGGTGATCATGTTGAGTCTGGTTGAATTTACGCGATAATGGGGTTGGGTTTCAATTATTCATTTTAATTGTTTGAACCTTGTGCTGATGTTTGGTATTGTCAATTGTGTAAAAACACATTGAATACGAAAGTTTTGTTAATAGATAAATACTTGGCTGAATTAGTTACATGGACCTGTACCAATTTTTAGCTCAAGTGATTATTGGTAAGCCCCAGTGACTATTGGAAAGGTCTTAGCAAAATAAGTTTTGAAACAATAAATTCTGATTTGGACTGTAAATCATATCTATGCCAGTAACAAACAAAATGAATAATTCTGCGAGGTTTTATTGAGTCTTATGATATCAATTTTATTCTAGTGTTTAGATTTCTGATTATTTCTGGCGAGACTCGTGAGGACGAATGTCAAAGGAGAATCACAGAAACAATGAGAAACGTGAATAGTTAGATGTAAAATTAAGTTTTTGTATTACAAGATGACTGAAGAAGACGCGACTATAGATCTCGAGAACATAACAGGTAAGTCAATTCTCAGATGATGATAGTGCACATTGCAACAAGCGGTATCAGGGTCGGTTTTAAATGGGTTCCAACTTTTATAACAACTAAATCTTAAAAACCTCGATATACTGTTCTCTGATTTATAGTCAGCTTGTATTATCCCTGCTTGGAGAAAACTGGCATCTTTTTACTTGTGATGAAAGTAAAGCGAACTAAACTATTTTTTAATCAGGGGCTGAGTTCTATGACGCCGAGATGACATTGTCAAACGTCCCCAATTTTCCTACGCCAAGAACCATTGCCGAGAGTAAAACTACTTTAGATCACACTGTAAGTTTTATCGCTTACTCTGTTGTGTACTCTTTCGTTTACTATGTACTGAACTGTGTTGTGTACTGTGTAGTTTACTGCGTAGTTTTATGTGAATTGTACTGTGTACTGTACAGCATACTGTGTTGTGTTGTGTTCTGTATTTTGTTCTGTCTGGTAACCATGGTAACTAAACTTTGATTCAGGTGTGTATAGAAGACCTTCCCTCGCCCCCGAAGATTCCCCCCTCGCGCGCCGACAACGTGCAGTCACGTGTAGACCAGTTCAACAAGTGGACACATCTGTCGCAAACCCTAGCTAAAGACTCCTTTGTGGACGTCAGTCATGAGTTTATCTTCTCTAACATTCTCTATTGTTGAAGTTGTATGCAGTGATACTACTCCTCTCACTCCTATTCATGTAATATAGTTCTAGGCTTTAGAACCTTCAGAAAACACGTTCCGACACAGTCCTGTATATAAAAACTTCACCTCTCCCAGGACACCACACATTCCCCTCTTCGCCGCTCCGCTCTGCGTGACGTCACTCAGGACAACTCCCCCTCCGGGCGTAAACGAAAACTGAAAAAGCAGGTCTCATTTGTTGAGCACAACGAGAGCGACATCTACCTCTATACCCCTGCTCCTTCACAAAACGCGCACAGCCCCGCAAGTCTCATTGTTCACTCGCCGCCTCCGTACGAGCAGATAGCTGGCCTCATCACTAATAGAAAGAGACATGTAAACATGAACAGATCCGATCAGTTTTTCGACGCAGCTTCCTCATTCTCCCGCAATATTCGGTAGTGAGGGTTGGATAATTGTAGTTTTTGTTGATTTTATTATTGGGTAATATCAAGATTATTTATTTATTTGACCTCTGTATTTGTTTTCGTTTTCAGAGATTTTACTCAGTTATTATAATATTATACTCTATTTTGATCTGATTCTGTTTCTATACTGAACGAAATACTTCAAGCCATATTTTATGTCTTGAGTAAAATTTACTAAAGCAAGAAAGTCGTAAATGTGTCAATTTAAAGCTGGTTTTGTATTGGAGTATATCTGTTTTAATAATAGCACCGCAGGTATTTTGTAAATTCTTTAATCGTTGTGGACGAAGGTACTGTTTTCTGATTTTTGCAATCCAATGGCAGGGTGCTCCAAATATTTTAGATTTTCCAGCAAAAGGTAGAGAAAAGGCAGATTACGAAGATATCTCGGAATTTTTGAAATTGGGCAGATCTTTATTTGTGATTTGGAATTTGGTGCCAATTCTTGCGGTACCAATTCTTGCGAATTTCACTCTTTTCGATCTTCAGGAACAAAAAAAATCTAAAAACATTTCTTATCCATTTGTCGTAATCTCTCGCCTGTTTGTACACCTTTTTGCTGCTGTTTTTTATTTGAAACCGTTTTTGGAATTTCTAGCTTGGTAAATATTTGACGTATTAGTTGGCTTATTTATTTGAAGTATTCAGTCAAAATATTATAAAAGTTAGCAGCCTTCGACAGTTATTGGATCGTTTTCCTATTTCGTTTTATTATTCAACAAACTTCGTAATCAACCAATTGAAATTGGCTTTTGACTACTCAAGAAAGAAGAGACTCCCTCGTTCAAATTATAAACAAGAATTGCGCCCGCTTGGTTAGGTCTCAGGCGGACGCTAGATTTCCATCTCTTCAATTGTACAGCAACTACTATGCGGATATAAGATTAACCTGTGCTAAAAACAATTGTGACCGTGTTAAAGATATAAAATAAATTGACATCATATCTGTCATGTCGCGGTTATACCCGACAATTGCACCTCAAAGAATGCCGGACCGTTTGATCTTGACAATATTCGTCTCAAATCCCGCTTGAGAAATTATAACTATAAGCGGTGCCTGTGATAATATCGGCTGTAAAGTTAGAAAGAATGACCAATTTTATCGTAACTAATAGTAATGTGATAAATGAAATGTCAGCTGTAAAGATTTAAGGACCTGTTTACAACCAGAACTAAGATAACTTTATCGACGCGGTGCAGTTATGTATTTTAACGAAGCAGTTTGTGATAACAATTACAACTTCATTAGTAACAGCTGATCATTACTCAAGGTCTAAAATATCAAGCGTTGATGTTTTGTCATAATTTCGGCGATACGTTATACGACGGTAGTCCATTAACCTACTATACTTGCACGCAACACGAACCAAAGGCGAAGGAATAATAAAATCGTGCAGATATATTGGCGCGGAACTCGTGCAGGACTCAGTACGCGTTGAATTCGGCACATGGGCGCATTAGACCTGCATTTATTCAGTTCACCGTGTTGAGTGTTTTACTTTGTGCGCAAAATTAAACTTCCCAGAGTGTAGTTCCGTTCGTACTTGTTGTGAGTTCGGTATTCTTCGGTACGACTATAGTACCTAACTTAACATGAATTGTCTGAATTATCTTTTATCAATTTGTATTTAAACTATTGCATCTTGACAGTTGACAGTGAACCATACAAGTTTTAAGCTGTCCGCACCTTTTGTTCGTTTTCCGCCAAACGAAAACTTTAGCATCCGACCCCTTTCACGTTTATCATTATGCACACCCATTTGCCGACAGTTCTTGTTTTACAAAGATCTACCGTCTCCGTGATATGTTGGTCAGTTGAGCTGCAAATGCGGTCCAAGTAGCCACGCGCAATTGCATGTGTTGGACGAGAAATTTCTTAAGCAAATAA
>JH153193.1:9692-28823 GCA_000226015.1 Mnemiopsis leidyi
AACACACACACACACACACACACACACACACACACACACACACACACACACACACACACACACACACACACACACACACACACACACACACACACACACACATACACACACAATTTGTAAGATGTCAGTTTTAGACATAACCCGACAACGCCATTAAACTGGATCAGCAAATAACTTTTAGATTACTGCAAAAATATATATCTAGCACTACCGGTAATCAAAGAACGTAATCTAGTCCTAGTTGATGACGAGATCTTTGACTTAACTTAAGGTCGTAAATTTGCTGGTATTTTACGAGGAGAATAAAAACATTTATCTCCGGGAACTATGGGCGAATAGTATATCTAGCAAAATCCTCAGGATTATATCAGGAAAATACTTCGAACATTCCCTCCCGGAATACGCTAACGTACTGCAAACTAACTTATTCAGACAACATGCTAACTTATTCAGACAACAAACTAAGATCATATACTTTTTTCAACTACCTGATCGGGCATTAAACCTTATCAATGCCTTAAAGGTCTGGAAAAATGTGACCACACATTTATATGCATGTTAGTCGACATTTTTAATGGCGGTTTTATTAGTCCAACCTGATTAGCTCAAATCAAGGTTGGAATGCTTAGTCAGCATCAGTATAGGCTTTGTTCTGCGGTAATGGCCAGCCTGTATCGCAAGGTTTCGATCATATTTTATCACTACAATAGATCATGTGTTATCACTTCCCCAATTTTTATTGCTCCCTGCCTACTACTCCATAGTAAAATACATCAGCATTTCCTCATATCTAATTTTGCGACTTCACACACACGATTTTCTTAGACTCAACTTAATATTCGCCAGTTGTGCATAAAACCAAAAAAAGTTGAAACCTATTTGACTATCTCTAAACAAAATGACAAAGTGACAGATGTCACGTTAAATTGCACTCTCACGGTGAATCACCTCTCCCTTACAATTACTGTAACTTCTGTCGGGCGTGGATAAAAAGTAGTTGTCTATTTCAAATTTTACCGGTCTACTCCAAGACATACAAAACCTCACACCTCCAAACAGCTTGAGAACTAGACTCCCTGTCCGATCTCTCTGATATCTAGAAGCTACTACTAGGACAATGTCGGTACTCCTCCTACTCACCCTCCTCCTGCCTGCTAGCGGGATCAACCTCTCCATCCTGAGGATGTCGGACGGGAGGACCTACCCTGAACCCTGCGCTGTGATCTGCTCCGGGGTGGAAAGTAACTGGCGACACTCCAACAACTTCCCTGGAAAGCTTTACATGAAGGTGGACATGTCTGACTGCAACTTTGTTTCAACCCCCATTATCACTGCTACCGCCGACTTGTCCTTTTCTACCGCGTTTAATGCGGGAGGGGTGGTTATCAGACAGCGTATTCAGAAGTCTTTCTACGCCTATGTCGATGGAGACATGAATGATGCAGCTAACGGCCTGGAGATGATGTGGACTGCTACCGGCTATAATTGTAGTTGAAAATAATCTGTTTTAGTCGTGGAACGTTGAATTGGGTGTTTTATTTGTTGTAAAATGGTGGGGTGTCTAGCTAACACTACATATATCGCGGCAGTGGCTCTTTAACTTAACCTACACTTAAATATCGCGTTTAAACGTGTGACTCCATCGTTCTGCTGCACGTGCAGTGTGTAGCTGCTGCACGTGCAGTGTGTAGCTGCTGCACGTGCAGTGTGTAGCTGCTGCACGTGCACAGCTTACTTCTGTGTGACTGACCAGAATGTATTGCAGGAAGAGGAGGAATTCTTCCAGAGAGAACTAGAGCGTGCTTCCGAGTCTACTGTTTGGTTACAAAGGTGGGTAATTCATTTCCTGCCCATTTACTTCGTATAATTTTAATTCCTATCCATTGACTTCCCGCCAAAAGTTTATCAGTCTTAAGCCGCCCCTTGCGTGCTCATAATTTTATTGCCACTCCAGTCGACCCTAGAGAGTGGCGCAGTGTCTAATTAGCACAGTGTCTAATTAGTACATGTCTTATTAGTACATGTCTAATTAGTACATGTCTAATTAGTACATGTCTAATTAGTACATGTCTAATTAGTACAGTGTCTAATTAGTACAGTGTCTAATTAGTACAGTGTCTAATTAGTACAGTGTCTAATTAGTACAGTGTCTAATTAGTACAGTGTCTAATTAGTACAGTGTCTAATTAGTACATGTCTAATTAGTACAGTGTCTAATTAGTACAGTGTCTAATTAGTATGATTAGAATCATGTTCCACGACAAACTGAACCTTCAAGTACATATTACCTAATTTACTTCTAAACAATACGACTATAGTAGTACTGTATAGTGTCACGTCAATTTAATGGTACCTTGTTACGTACACATGAAAATTCTTGCGTGTTATATTTTGCAATAGAGCTGAAAGAATGTAAGATGTAAGATGTAAGATGTAATTAGTTTGTTATTCTATTGGTTATACAAATATAGTTTTAACAAGTTTAATGAAAAAAGTCTGTGAAAGCCGTCAGCTAGTTATCTATATGTCTTTGTAGACCAAAAAATACCACGATCATGTGTGTAATTCGATACATGTGTGATTTCGGTGGATATAAATTTGATCTGGAAACGGTGAAACTCATACTACACAGCTCGTAAAGACACTTAAGATTTGCCGTATTTTGAAAATTTTACAACTGTTATTTAAAGTTCCCTCAGAGTAAGAGAACCATTTATTTTGAGAAGTAGTGAGCATTAACAGCCGAATAGTTTGTTGTTTTTAGCACGGAAATAAACTTCTAGTGGGTAACTGTGTGGTATGCCGGTATGGGTGCCCGGTACCTATACACGTAGCTAACACAGTACACACTGTTTGTATTTCATACATAGTAACATAGTAACACAGTACACACTGTTTGTATTTCATACATAGTAACATAGTAACACAGTACATACTGTTTGTATTTCATACATAGTAACATAGTAACACAGTACACACTGTTTGTATTTCATACATAGTAACATAGTAACACAGTACACACTGTTTGTATTTCATACATAGTAACATAGTAACACAGTACACACTGTTTGTATTTCATACATAGTAACATAGTAACACAGTACACACTGTTTGTATTTCATACATCTTGGCAGGATCAGTTTTCTCTTGTGGTTACTTCCGTAAACTCAACTTGCTACTTTTAAGTTAAATATTCTGTCATATCACACTATGATAGATTTCCGTACCAGACATTGACAATGCTATATAGGGACAAGTATACCTCATAGTGACATGTCATTATAAAGTGTTGTCACTAAAAGGTATGTTTTGCTTACTGTATAGTGACATGTGATCTCTTCATAATGGCACAAATATATTGCATTGACTCCGTCCTTCGGCCGTTTTATTCTTCCTCCCACCTTCGTCTCCTCCTTTCCAATCCTCTCTCCTCTCTCTTTCTCCTTCGCCGCTCCCCCCTTTCTACATTCTTTATCTTTCCTCCATCCTTTCCCCCGCTTCTATCCTTCCTCAACCCTTCTTCTCTTCTTGTTTTTCACTCCCCTCCGGCAGTCCGGCCTCCCGATGTTCTTACACCTGCCTCCACCCATCATTTCACTTCGCTCCTTGCTCTTCTTCGGTCGTCCTCCCTTCACCCCTGTCCCTTCTTCTTCTTCCTCTTCCCTACCCTTCAACCCTTAACCTTCTTCTACCCTTGTAGTCCTTTCTCCACTCTTCTCGCTCTTCCTCCCCTTCCTCCGTTGATCTTCCACCTGCTTCCCTCCACCCTCCACCCTTCTTGAGGTACGACTCTCTTACTCTCTTAGTCTACTGGAATCTTTCATGCAAGCTTAAGATAACCAACTGTACGAAGTCCTTGTTTATTATCATCTTTTAGCAAAAGTAAGAACTAAGAATTAATTCGAAAAGCAAAGTTAAACAAAGTTAAGGTGTCCCCAAACTCGACTTGTCACAATTTAGTGTTGTCACTTTATAGTACGTGCAGAGCACTGTTCAATGCCCAATGTCGACTGTCACTATTTTGTGCTTGTTACTATACTGTGTTTGTTTACCTCCTATAAAGCTAGATATGGCTTAATATATATTGGGTATCGCTATATAGCTAGATATAGCTAGCTTTATTTAGATATATAGATACAGCTAGATATAGCCTCAAATACATGTAAATAACAGATAGCACGTAAACTCTTATACGTGATGAATCTCACAAAAGTAAGTTGTCTTAAGAACCATGTTCCGACAGGGGAGATCTTCTGACTCGCGGTTTTATCTTATATATTAGAAAGTGGTTCACAGGTCTTTTACGATAGAAGTTATTTTGGGAAACACATATTTAACATGTTTAGTAGAGGTATGTCTGGGTCCCACATCTTATTGTATCGTCACTGATCTGTTGTTGAGGGTAAATGCACCATTTAAATATGTCGTGATCTGTTGGGTATCGCTAATGATTTATTACGACACGGCACTGTAGTAGCCCGGAAATCGTATTTCGTTGATGTTGTTTTTTCGCCAATTTAAAACTGAATTTACCAATCTATCAGTTCAGTCCTTGTCAGTGTAGATGTAGCTACCAAACCACCTCACTTGCTCAGTCAACCTCCTTTAGTGCGTTAAACAGATGGAGAGATAATTTCTCAGTGCTTCTTAACGTGAAAGATAGTAGATAACGCGATAATTGTTTCCCTCAAATGGAGTCCATGATTCCTCATATTCTGAGACGTTTCTGAGACACTCTGAGACACTCTGAGACATGGGAATTTCGTGGGAATTTCATGGAAATTTTGTCAATTATCAATTTGGCTAAAAATGGACTTCTAACGATGTAATAACATAAATTAAATATCTTAAACATTATAAAAAGCCTAAGTGACCCTAGAGAGGGAATAGGGACCCCAAAATAACGATAAAGAAAAAATAGAAATATGCCCAAAATTATATGCTGAGACATCGATATGGGGCCCTAGATCGTACATGAAGCCGCCAATCGTGCCTCAGGGACCAGGGTGGTCCTGCATGGTCGGTAGAGTGCAGCCAAGGCCGGGAGCAGACCGGTGGTCCGGGCCTTCGGGCCTTCATTAAGGCTTTTTTCGGGGCTTTGGCCATTCTGGCCGTCCTGGACATTGGAGAATTCGTTTTCCGGCTAATTTGTTGCCCTGTGTTTCAGAGAAGCCGAATCAAGCGGTAAATGCCGCCCAAAATCCGCGGAGGGCCGAGTGGGGAAGGTTGATTTCCATGGAAATTATTCTGAGACATCCATGGGAATTTTATGATTCGGCTTCTCTGAGACACAGGGCAACAAATTGGCCGGAAAACGGGTTTCTGCAAGGACCAGGACGGCCAGGATGGCCAAAACCCGGAAAAGGCCTTAATTAAGGCCCGAAGGCCCGAGCTCCTGACTTGTCTCTGCTTCAAAGTCACTTGATTGGCCATTTAGGATCACATCAAACTCAGTTCACTTGTATTTACGTGTATTTTGAGGTTTGAAAATGTCCCAGATTCGAGGAATCATGTACTGGTTGAAACGCGCTAAAAGATTTTCGTGGTATGAATTGAAGTAAGCTCACAGTCACTGTAACTTAATTTTCAATACGCGCGCGCGGCGCGTCGTTAAAAAAGCACGCCGTTTGCAAATCGCATCCAAAACAGACGACTTCTAAATTGTCTTATTACAATTGATAAGCACTATTGTTTATTTTGGCCGTTTACAGGCTGCATGTGAACGTCAAGCAGGCAATATAAACTCTAATCCTGTGTAAGAGTCATGACATAACTGATTAGAGATATTCGCGTTCCAGATCGCGGTTACGACGAAAGTTATCAGAAAAGGAAACGGTTGACAAGAACGTAACAAGACGGCGAGAACAGAGCGCTATTTGGTGAGACAAAGTTCAATGAAATCTTGTTAATCTTAAGTTTCAAGTTAGCAACCGTTCCTCGAAACGACCCAATTCGTATCATTTTTTTGCCTAAGTCACTACCCACTTAAAACGTCAGTTCCTGCTTGCCATTTTACAGTAAAATAGCATTATTGACACTGCTTATTATACTGCTTTGTTTTTACTAGGAATTGTGTAGTTAATCTCAATATTTGCCGTTCATGGTCTTGTATGGCAGCGTTTCGAGCCTTAAGATTAAATTTACCATGCCCTACAGTCGCCAAACGTGCACTTCTCACTTCGATTACATAAAGGGCCAAGAGGTTAGGGGTACACTACCGCTCTACTGGTTTACTGGCCACTGGGATATAAATAACTTTTTGTACTGTACTTTTCTAATAGGTTCATTACTCAGACTCAGCAGGAAGATTTAATTACACGTTTATACCCGGTTACTCTTATCAGTCATCATGTTCCTTATCTCAAATTGTCAGCCTGGAGCAAGGAAACCTAGAATAAGGTATAATAACTGTTGGTTTTGTCGCTGCGGCGCTTCGTTTTTAAAGCCGGTCTCTGTATCATCTCGACACACTGGCTTCCAATGAGTCAGAACTAACGGCTCTGCCTCCGAACTAGTCTTCTGACTAATTTGTTCCAGAACAACTCCATGGGGGTCACCTTCAAGTCCTTATAAGGCAATTTTGTGATTCGCAGTCGGGTCACAACTTATTCTGCAGTTTGCACAGTGCTGGCCTTGTTAAAATATTGAATATTCTGAAGATTCAACTGTTACCGCATTTCTTTGCAAGTCTAATCAAATTTATATGTCGGTCATGTCGGATTAAACCTATCACAATATCATGCACTACTTCTTTTCCGAAATCGAGTTAATGCAGTAAAACGCATTTACTTTTCGCTCACTCACAATCACAGTTCACAGAACCCACAATTTATTTACACTAGTTAGAGTTGCAGTGACTTTAACTATAAATTTTTGAAACTTATCATTTGTTGTTGCACTAATTAAGTTTGAAAAATATTTCGAAGTTTACTTTTAGTCTACTTTTAGTTTACTTTTAGTTGTAAATTACAACTGAGTTACAAGTTACAACTGACTTATTATTTCTGGTTTTTAATGATTGTTTATAATGTAGGCGCGTATGTTAGCACCATTTTAGGAACACCGCATCTCCTTAATTCTGCTTTAGATACCTTTTAAGTGATGTAAACTCTGACTCAGGAGGTCAGCATTAGGTGCCAGTATATGTGTTACTATAGGTGCCAGTATATGTGTTACTATAGGTGCCAGTATATGTGTTACCATAGGTACCAGTATATGTGTCACTATAGGTACCAGTATATGTGTTACATTAGGTGCCAGTATAAGTATATGTGTCACTATAGGTACCAGTATATGTGTTACCATAGGTACCAGTATAAGTATAAGTATATGTGTCACTATAGGTACCAGTATATGTGTCACTATAGGTACCAGTATGTGTGTTACCATAGGTACCAGTATATGTGTCACTATAGGTGCCAGTATATGTGTTACCATAGGTGCCAGTATATGTGTTACCATAGGTACCAGTATATGTGTTACTATTGGTGTTAGTATATGTGTTACATTAGGTACCAGTATAAGTATATGTGTCACTATAGGTACCAGTATATGTGTCACTATAGGTACCAGTATGTGTGTTACCATAGGTACCAGTATATGTGTTACCATAGGTACCAGTATATGTGTCACTATAGGTGTTAGTATATGTGTCACTATAGGTACCAGTATATGTGTTACCATAGGTACCAGTATATGTGTTACCATAGGTACCAGTATATGTGTTACTACTGGTGTTAGTATAGGTGTTAGTATCTTTTGTACGCCAGCGCGCACCCTCCCGACATTTCATTCTCGGAGACATTCTAAGCTCGCTTCGAATAAGGGTCGGACAAAGTCAGACAAAGTATTTTACATTTTCATTATACCATTAAACCACCTAATAGTAAATTATTATTATTTTCATTGCCACTACTAAGCTTAGCCTTAAAGAAGATCATACGTTTTATACTTTTAGTGCTCTTGTGAATATTTAGAAAGGATCTGCGCTTCTAGATTAGGAGTGATCTTGTTTATACTTTAATACTTAAACAGTAAAATGGATTAAATCAGATCAGATCAAATTTTACCGGATATCTCCTTGCGATGTGACTAACTTAGGTCTCACTTAATGGCATTATACCATATAGTGTAATATTAGTGCCCGTATAGTATTTTAATTTTACGTCACCGTTTATACTTATAGCGTTTAACTTTAAAGTATGAAAAATCTACGCATCTAGCCGCCAATCTTGCTCATTTTTTTACTGGCTATATAAGGTAAATTCTAGTGGCTCAGTAAGAAAGTTAACGTTGTTTAAAACTAAATTTATTTAGAACATTTAGAATTTCAAATAGAGTATAGACTATAATACAGGCTGATAGGCTATTCCAAAGCTCAATATAACGCTCAACCTGAAAGCCCCGAAAGAGCGTGATCGCTTTTCGTGCGTCAAATGAATATTTCGAATCGCTGAAGGTTATGCTAGTCTGTCAACAAGATGACATACCTTGACGCTGGACACTTGGTTGCTTCTCACATCTTTTAATTCTACTGCGCGATCTTCGCGTGATTGGAGCCTTTCAGCACACAATAATATAATTTTCCTTGAAGTTTAACATTTTTTTCTTTTTTAGACTGAGCAATCCATCTTGGAGATGGTCCTTGAAATCACGGTGGAAGTTACATAGCTCCTTATTGAAATGATAATGACTGGTAAAGGACTGGGTGGAATTAAATTGCAATTATCACCCTGACCAGCATGATAGAACATGCTACTTGATCCGTCTGAAATTTCACCTTTGCTTGAATTTCACGCTCACACTTCTACAGCGAAGCTGGTTGCTTGAATTTAAGATAT
This sequence comes from Mnemiopsis leidyi, assembly GCA_000226015.1. Taxonomy (NCBI): domain Eukaryota; kingdom Metazoa; phylum Ctenophora; class Tentaculata; order Lobata; family Bolinopsidae; genus Mnemiopsis; species Mnemiopsis leidyi. The sequence goes on from JH153193.1 coordinate 18,533, forward strand.
GGTTAGAGTTTGATTTGTTAAGACTTTAAGAGAATGTTTTTATAATATGCTATCGATCTCTAACTTTCTCTGTTTTTTTTCGTTTTACCGCGGTCAGCAACTTCTAAAATTGTAATTCATGTCCCATATATAATAGGCAAGCACCCAGTCTGGCCCAGTTGCTCCTTGTGTAGTTGTGTGTAGACTTTCACGTAGACGTTAAATAACGATCTTTAAGAACTTCATAAAATCAGACTGACTTGACAACACGCCCTTTCTCCAGACTGCACGTCATAAGCGCCAGGACGTTCTAAACCACTATAACCTGACCTGACACTATATACTGATGACGTCACCAATATCAATAACGTCACGGTTCCCTTCTTGTCCTGGGAACAAGGCCGCTACTACCGGCCTCTACACCTTTGTCCGAACTAGCGCCAAATCAGGAGTCCCTACCCTCGCTATACTCCAATAACCGGCAGGTATTTTATCACGTGTCCAGCTCCCGGTGTTGACAGGCTACGTCCTTGTGTGACGCACAACTCACTGTCCGTCTCTTGTTTTCTGGCATGTGATTGGTCGATTTTTGTTGTTCTTAATGTTTATTGGTCGGTTGGAATAAGCCTGATTTTATAGAACGACAATGTCAAATATTTGCTTCTTGTTGGCACGATATTGTTCGGATTAAAATTACATTGTAAGTTACTGTTGTTTTGAGATAAATGTCCGTTACATGCTAGATACTATCGGTATCCCCAACCTTATTTGGATATGAAATTAGAAAGTCCAGCACGTGTGCATTTTCCTATATGTTTTCGTATTCGCATCTGTTCTTGACTTTTCTCCCAAACATAGTACCGGATATCGATAAAGGTGTGGACTGGAAAACTTGACAGATTCTTTTGATATCTAGCCGCAGAAAACTTCCTAGTGTTTACTGATTTGGAGAACCAAGCCAACATTGACATTAAGTTTAAGTTCAACTATTCCTTACGATCTATCTCAACTTTTCACTTACTCTAAGCCTTGATAAATAAGCAGCCTTTCATTGAATTGTGCTTATGCAATTTAGATTGATATTTTTCAACAATACCTCAATTTAGGCTCGGCTCTTTAACCTTGAAGTTGTACTTTTAATTGTTGGGATTTAATTTTTACATTTCAACGGTCCATTTATTTCTAAATATAACTCAAGTCTTTAACTACCTTTCCAGGTCATCTTGAACTCGGAAATTATTCGGCTGTCCTGTACAAAATTAAAGAATCATTACTTCGTTGGACTCCGCGTATAGATATAATTGATCGCATAACTGTGTAATGCGTAACCCATACCTACACCCTTTAAAGTTAGAGTACTGTTGTCTATTTTTAGAGCACTTATTCTGACGTCTTCCTCGATTCTATCAGTTGTTCTCCTATTAGCACTAGTACGTTTTTTAGGTTGCTGCTCCAGTGAACGATATCTATACGGCTCTTTAAATAAGTCGGAAGTTTCAACTTGAAACCGTCCGGATTTTAAAACTTGCAACAGTCTTGCTTTTGCAAGTGCAACAGTCGTTAAGCTGTCACTTATCAGTTAACACATACCAACTGTGAGAGTGTTAAGTACCATGGCGACATAGCGTCATCATACTGCTACCATGGTATTGCCACATCAAACCGTTACCATGTCATTATGACGCTATCATGACGTTACCATGGCGTTACCATGGCATTGTCACTTCAAACCATTGCCATGTCATTATGACGCTATCATAGCGTTACTATACCATGGCGTTACCATGGTATTGTCACATCAGACCGTTACCATGTCATTATGGTGCTATCATAGCGTTACCATAGCGTCACCATGGTATTGTCACATCAAACCGTTACCATGTCATTATGGCGCTATCATAGCGTTACCATGCCGCTACCATGGCATTGTCACATCAGACCGTTACCATATCATTATGGTGCTATCATAGCGTTACCATGCCGCTACCATGGTATTGTCACATCAGACCGTTACCATGTCATTATGGCGCTATTATAGCGTTGCCATGCTGCTACCATGGTATTGTCACATCAGACCGTTATCATGTCATTATGGCGCTATTATAGCGTTGCCATGCTGCTACCATGGTATTGTAACACAGTCCGTTACCATATCATTATGGCGCTATCATAGCGTTACCATGCCGCTACCATGGTATCGTCACATCAGACCGTTATCATGTCATTATGGCGCTATCATAGCGTTACCATGCCGCTACCATGGTATTGTCACATCAGACCGGTACCATATCATTATGGCGCTATTATAGTGTTGCCATAGTGTTGTCACATCAGGTTGTTATTGTGTCGTTACTGCGCTATTATGGTGTTACCATGGAGATCAGTTGGAACTGCTCACGTGATCCCGATATCAGGCACCACACTTAGGTTTAGAACAAGAGAAGTTCGCCAGTCAGAGGAGCACAGATTTATATACGATAATGTTTGTTTAATCCCATGATTGCGTTGATAGCGTGGCATCTAAGTACGGCTAGTTGCATTGTGTGTTAGTGCCATTCCCAGCTACCCGTCCCTTGCTTTGACGGCTGATCATAATTGGTTGTTGCTTTGATGTTGCTGCTATTTGATTGGCTATCGTCTGACTGACCCGTCAATTTGAACAGCTGAATCTCTTGCAGCATGGCAGTGTGTGAACAGACTCGATAGCTTTTATAAATTTCATTATTCAGACCCTGCCGGGAAAATTAAAATTTCTCGACGTCCTTTGCAATTGTTGCATTAAAATCGTCGCGTTCTAGTCGACTATGTGAGCCTTCATAAATGCTCCTGGACCTGTCCATATCTCATTTGATTAGGTAATGAATCACCGGCTCAGAGTTTAATTAACAACCGATATTGAGCGTTTGTTTCGAGATTTGTCTTTAACTTTCAGCGATCAATTTCAAATTAAGTATGGTTAACTTGGTCTGTGTTATTCAAACATTCGGTAGATTTCGAGTAAAGCCTCTAAAATGCTTTCCCTTTAGATGTCTTAATGCTCAGCTACCATAGCATCTAAATGAGTCTAATGTAATGCTTGCATTAGAGATTTTATTTATTTTTTGTCCTATTCTACAGAACCTTTAATCCTACAGAATCTAAAATTCTAGTTCGGCCGCCACAAAATTTGCTGGTATTACTCGGGTTGAATATGAGAGTGTTGAAATGGGGGCAGTTACATCACATCGTCAGATTTGGAAGTTGTTAAATTTTCGTTCTAATCGACCACTTTTACAGATTCTCACAGACCGATTACCTCAACGTAGCTCTGTGAAACGTTTTATTGGGATTATTTTGGTCTAATTGTCAACTTTTACTTACGTTATATCGTTATGCTCTGATAAATATCGGAAAACGGCTTTTAACTAAATCGCGGTCACATGTACAAGTGAAACAATTGCCTACCAAATATCGTGTCTTGTTTTTGAAAATCCAATATCTATTTGAATGCACGTGTGAACTTTTTGAAGCTTAACAAATTCGACATGTGTGAGCCTGCGCTGCGTTCTCTTTAATAGCGACTCAACCCTCCAGCTTATATGTACCCACTGTAACCTAACGTACAGAGCTTAAGCAGCTCTTAACCCAATTTAAATCCTTAGGCAGACATTTGTGCCCGATATTGTGCTAGGATTATGTATATGGATGAGTTCAAAGACATGAACGTTCATTATACTCTCTGTCTTGTCTCACACACGTGACGATGTTGGTGTGCTAATGGATTTTAAATCGTGCCAACTTTACAGTGCCCCTGTTGTCCGATGTTCTGTGCCAAGATCTGGTTGTACAGAAACAATAGTTCTCAGGGTATACACTATAGTACTATAGTCGGAACGATTTAGTTTCGCATCGAGTCTATTTTTCCAAGAAAAGTCAACAAACCACCTCGCATTCACGAGAGAGACTGTTCTCACTGAAACAGTTACAGGTTGGCAGACTATAAGACAAACTGTAAGATGTACGCTAAGAATCAGATCAGAAGTAACAGCGGCTTGTAGATACCTGCAATTATCTCTTTTTTTCCTGTCACGTCCGTCCAACCAGGATTTAGCAAGTGTTGAAAACCGCTACCTGGCACCTCTTATAGACCCGGTCAACAAGAAATTTCCTTTGTTGTAGCTTTTAATTTTTGCCAAAAAGATTGACTTCACTTTGAAATTTAGTTTCTGTCCGTTGAGGTCCGTCTGCAATAATTGTATATCAGTCTTCTTTCTACGATTTACAAAAACCAAAAAGTTGGCTGTAAAACGACCGTCGAAACGGCCACAGGCCGCTGTCTTCTACCAAGTTAAGTTTTTCGAAGTCAGTTAGTTACCGAGAAACAACATAAATAAATAAAGTCGCGCTTGCCTTCACGATTGTGTTGCTGTTACATAAACGGACGGTTCGTGTTTCCTCATGATTTCAGCTGATTTGGAGTTTTATAAGCTCAATAAGTATAAAAAGCTCGCAGCTCACCCAGTCGACTTCTCTGCAGCACACTAGATTTGATTGCTCCCGGCTAATATGCCTGTACCATGCCTATCGATCTAACGGTTCGGTTTCATCTTTAAGTGCACCCTGTATGCTCATTCATGGATACATGTCTTATTTCTAAAGGTCATTTATGTTATTGAGATAAGATGTTTTAATCATCAATGAACCTAAAGAATAAGTCAAAATGATTCGAGCTCCCGTCTCCCATTAATCAAGCGTATATCTTGCAGCTGTGTTTGATTTGTAAACGTTACAATGGTCGATCGCGTTATAAATAGAACGTATCGTATTGGTGCTATAAGCGTTGTGTGTTATTCGGGCGTGATAATGTGCATGTGTTGCAGTTGTGAATTGTGATGCCTACTTATTGCTAGTACTAAGGTTGGTTGCTTTTATCAAGAATCTTACATGTTTGTAAAATATTACATAGTTAGTCGCTACATTATCAAGTTCATTACATTAAACCTTCTAAAAACCGTTCACACTGCCAAAATTCTAGATTTTAGTCCATCCTATTATTAAAGGGACATGTTATTGCATGTAAATCTTCACAAAATACCGAGACTAAACTGGTTCTAAGCTTGAAACACCTCTGCAAACACCAGTGTTGCACTTTAACCCTTAAACAGTTAATTTAAATTAATCTATACTGATCATAACTAATCTATACTAATCTAAACTAATCCAACTGATCATAACTAATCTATACTAATCTAAACTAACCCAACTGATCATAACTAATATATTCTGATCTTTGCATCGATCTATGCAGATCTATGTATAGATCTCTGTAATCGTGCCACTTACTTAGTGCGATTATAATAATCAAGTTATATAGGTTTCACTGAGTCCCATCATCCTTTTCATTAGAACTAGAAGCTGCCTGACGTAAACTGTCGACCACACGTTAACCCTTTCAGTTGACATTGGAACACTAATTTCAAATACGTCAAGGGGCCATCAAAACTTGAACTGTTCACGTTCTGCGTGAGTTACCCAAAGCCAATTTGTTAATTTGGAGGGGGGGGGTAAGGTTAAAGGTATTGACCATGACCATGACACCCTGGAATTTTCCCCATGGTTCTGGTCAAAATGGTCATTCATGGTCAAATCTCACAGTCTGAACCTTTTGCGTTCGCTATTTTAACATGGACAATTAAGGCTCCTGCCGTGGTCATGGTAAAAATGTTGACTATTTGAACCAGGTAAAATTTTGCCCCCTAGTTCGAGCCGCACTGCTAAGTAAATTGAATCGTTGTGAGTCAGTGCTGCGTTATCCCCGATACCTAATGTTGCCGATGACAATTTTATTCTTGGTTATTTCCGTGAATTTTGTACCCTACAATTATTGTTATCATGTGTTGTGTTGTGTGGGAGGCACGTGCTGTTTGTGGGGAGATATCGCACGTTTGTTTTGACACTGCGTTTCTCAACGATGACAGGTCGTATCTAACTTCTCACTGGTGGTACATGCCATTACATATTTCCGACATGTCCCCACGAGTAGCGGTCCTCGGTTATGAATGTTACAGTGTTTCCCTTATTGTATGCCACATTTATAAATTTTGCTTTTATCATATCCAGTATCGTGAAATTTTGATTCCCCCTTCCCTGTTAAATTTAAAAATAGAAAGGGCTAAATTCCACTTGCTATGCAAATATGGAAACCCTGTTTTAAGTTTTTTGGGCAATGACAGTTTATAGTAAGTGGAATCAAATGTCCTGATATATTTGGACGCACAAAATAAGCAGTTCTGTAAAACTTATCCAGTTGGCAGTACAATCAAGTATCCCGTAACATGATAGAGACAGAAATGTTTCTACTTAGATGTAGAAGTAACAAGGTAATTATGTAATTACCGGATTAATTATGAAATTAATGGATGTTTCCTGTTTAAGCAAACGACCCAGCACTTCTCTTAACTTTAGTAATATCCCAACGTGCATCCTTGTATCGGTAATTCTCGCCATTTATTCTATTTCGAGTGCGATTTTGATATCTATTTTTAGAAATAATTTGCGTTGGTTAGATATATTGTAGAGAGATGGTAAAACAATTATGCCAAGGAAACTTAGCTAATGGGCCCTGATATTTAAATATATAACGCCTGCTACGATATAATTTTACCATCTGAATTGGTGAAATATGAACTTTCGGGTTTTAACTAAATATGAACTTTTGGGTTGATAAAGCAACTTTTATTTTTTTATTTTCTAGCTCAATTTAATGACATTACCTTATATAGTATTACTTTAATTCCAAGCTTGTTCAGAAATCTGCCGCAGTTACTGCAAATCCGCGATATTTTCAGCTATTATTTGTCTCGCAATTATAATAGGTAGAAGCAATTTCTGATTTTGGAAAATCGGTATTCAAATAATTTCATAGTTGGAAGTTTTGTTTAATTTAATATCAACATGACAAAATTAAAAGAAATCAAGTAGGATTTGCCTACTTCTTCTCCTGCTTGTTCATGTGCTAATTTGCTAAAAAGATTGCATTGTTTACATAATGCAGTTTATACACTGTAACGCTAACAGTTTATTCGATTACGTCGTTTGTCGCTGATAGTTGCTGCAGCCCTGTCAATTCACATTAACTTGTCTTCCCGGTGAAAACATTGTTAAATATTCACAAAACGCAGTCATATCTGCTGTATTTTTTAAACTGAAACTCCCATCTAAAAACCGTTGTCTACACCGCAGAACGGTTGGCTGGCTTCCCAGCTAAACCGTCTAATTCACCGTCACTACAACCACACAGTGTTGCCCCCTTTCTTAACTTCCGACTGAAATTTTGTAGAATTTTCTCGGAGCAGCACCCACACAGCTCCTAGTTGTTGTTACCTCAACAGGCTTTACTATTTCTTAGAAGTCGGGTAATGCGCCGCCAATTACTTTTTAACTTTTGTTGCTGTTGATACAAGTACTTTATGTATTTACGTATACTTCTGACATTTTAAATGTCTGGTCTGGTTAATAACGGAGTAAATATTCCCTGAAGTGACGGCTACACTTTTAAAGGTCGTGTAATTATGATTACTATTGTGACAGTTGTTATAGTTTTACAAGAAGTACACTTCTCTTGCAGTGCTTCCTACCATGAAAGTGCTAGACTAGATCTAGGTGTAGTACCTGACCAAGATCTGCCGCTAAACTTTGATCTAGATGTCATCTAGATATGATCTAGATATATTTATTAGGTGTAGCGATAGTGCGGTGCGTGGATATGTAGTATGTGTTTTTACTTTTATAAGACGTAAATTGTTCTTTGATATTTGATGTGTGATTTGTCTCAATAAAAACGGTCTTCGAAGGCTTATGAAGAATCTTTTGGCACAATAATATGACTCTGTTGTTAGGTTGTAAGATTTCTAGAAATTCTTAGTTCACAATAAGTATTTTGTAAAGTTAAAGTAGTGTTTCCTCCTGATATATGTAAATTCATTGTGGTGGGGCCGCGGAAAACCAGATTTCTATTAAGAAATTTGATTTTTTCACATTAACACTAGTTGATTTAGCCACTTAAATACAAGCCATTCCTCTAGTAACTAAAGTAATATTATACTGTGAAGAAAGTGGAGGCTCGAGTACTGTCTGATCTTCTATATTACTATCTTAGTATTTTCTCTGACCCACGATAACATGAAGTACAGCAAAACGCATGCCCCTGTTAGTATTAGTAACAAATTATCTACCTGCTCGCTCTTCATTAAAAGTTGCCCGTAATTTGAAACCTCCTCTCCGTCCGTTATCTTGCTCGGAGTCAGGTCAACTGTCTCCACACACGAGTTTCAGTTCCTTGTTTTAATGATAAGCGCGACTCTGATTGGCTCTTAGCCCTTTTTGCTTCACTCGGACTTGGCAGAATTTTCTCTTAAATCCATGATCAACATACAGCGTTAATTCTTTCCTAGCTTCACTCGAACTTGGTAGAATTTTCTCTTAAATCCTTGATCAACATACAGCGTTAACTCTTTCCTAGCTTCACTCGGACTTGGCAGAATTTTCTCTTAAATCCTTGATCAACATACAGCGTTAACTCTTTCCTAGCAGCACAGTTTTGGTGCAAATACCGGCATCCTGACAAATCCTCCTTTATAGATTGATCTACAGACATTTCAATCAATCGCCTGTCGTATTCACTTCCAAGGTGAGAGGCGTGTCGTGTTCTTAACTGTTCATTCCTCCTGCAATCGTTCATTCATCCTGCAGTCGAACCACTAAACCAAGTAAACCAGCGTTCTTTACAATTTGCATCTTGCAGGCAGATCAGACTGCTCATTAATTTGGGGGGGGGGCACGTCCCTAAAAAGCCCATTTTTACCTCCGCGGACCCCCGAAGGGCCCTAAAAAATGGGCTTTTTTGGGCTTTTTTGGGCCCTAGAAAAAATTAAAATCATGCTTTATATTAGAATAATTTAGATAAATTCAAACTCGTTCTTTGCATCGTTTTCAATTTTAAAAGGCACTTTGTATGATTAAACCCGTTGTTCTATTGAAATTTAGTCCCAAAAACTCCTCATTTGTCCCAATTTTGATCCCAAAAAGTAGCAATTGTCACTTCATTTGGTAAAGTTTTCACGTACTGCTGGGATGCTACTGTAGCATATATATTACTGGGGTACTACAGCTGGGTTATTTCTGGGATACTACTTGAGTACTACTGGAGATTGGAGAACCACCGGGTTACTACCTGGGTACTATAGTGGTTTATAGGATGGTTTATAGGGTGTTAAAAGGGACTATTGGAATAATACTGGGGTACCACTGGGGTACTACATGGGAGCCACAACTTGGTACTACTAGGATGCTACTAGATTACTACTGGGATACTACTCGGATATTACTGGGGTGCTAATGGAGTACTACACGAGTACTACTGGGGCACCGTTGGGGTACTTCTGCACTGGGATACAGCTATGATAATGGGATACTACTGGGGTACTACAGCTGGTTTACTACTAGAATACTACTTGGGGTACTAATCGGCCTAAAGCACTACATGGGCACTACTGGGGAACTACAAGGATACTAATGGGGTACCAGTAACCACTGGGTTATTACTGGGGTACTACTGTTGTTTATAGGGGTACTATTGGGATAATACTAGGATACTACTGGGATATGACTGGTGTACACTTCTGGGGTACTACAGGAGTCCTAGAAGGGAACCTTTGGGGTACTTTAAAACAACTACTGAGGTACTACACGAGTTCCACCTGGAGGACTTTTAGGGTTCCACTGCACAGTTAGGTGACTACTGGGGTAATTCAGTGGTACAACTGGGACATTACTGGAGTACTTAAGGAGTACAAGGGTAATTATATAGGAGTAATATAGGAATACTACCTGGGTACTACACTCTACAGAATTTCTACTCACCAATTGGGTCACTTCTTGGGTTCTACAGGAGTACTAAATAGGCGTTATACTATGGTCCTGCTGTGATGCTACTGGGGTATTATAACTGGGTAACTTTTGGGATACTCGGGTACTACAGTGGTACTACTGGGATACTACTTAGTCACCACTGGAGTACTGGGGTACTACATTAATACTAATGGGATAGTACTGGGTTACTACTGGGGTACTACAGTGGTACTAATGGGATACTACTGGGATACTACAGTGGTACTACAGTGATACTAATGGGATACTACTGGGGCACTACTGGGGTACTACAGTGATACTAATGGGATACTACTGGGTCACTACTGGGGTACTACAGTGGTACTACTGGGTTACTACTGGGATACTACTGGGTCACTACTGGGGTACTACATTGGTACTACTG
>JH153193.1:39726-60245 GCA_000226015.1 Mnemiopsis leidyi
CGTCAGATAACGATTGGTCTACTATGACTATTTAGTTCAAAGTAGTGCGTTTATCTTGTCACGTAATTTAATTCTTAAACATTTTTACATTAATTAGGCTTTAAAACCAATATCAGAGAGATCTGTGTAATATATACATATATATAATATTTTGGAGTAAACATTGGCCGAGGGTTACTCGGTCCCCAATCAATCATTCCAGATTTAAATGTATATTCTTATCTGATTCTTTAGCGTTATCCTGGCAAACTACAAAAAAGCGACCAGCTAATCGTAAAATCCTTCAGCATCAACGAAAACGGAGGAATAAAACCAAAATCGATTCAAGAAAAAGAACCAACAAACTTCAAACGGAGGGTTTCGTCACTTTTCGGGAAATGAAAAATGACTTGCCAATTTGCAACCTGAAGATTTTTCTAATTTATTGGTTTTTTAGTGAACTAAATCAAAATGAGTTCAAGCGAGAGAAATTAATTTACAGAAAAGGAGAGCGACTCGAATTTTTGCCAAAAAGATCGGCGTGCGTTGGGCTATAAGTATAATTCGATTTTGATTTGTATCTGTGATGAGAATGACTTGAAGACAAATTATTTCTAAGCGAATTGTAAAATGTTATTTATTTAAAGATCTGAGACGTTTTTCAAATGAATGATTTATTTATTTTTCCAGAAATATAGATGATAAGTTTACGAAGTTCTATTTTTATATTTCCAATTCGTTGGTATGATACAGCCAACAGTAGTAGTTTAACGCGGAAAATGATGATTATATACTGATGAGTATTATACAAGCATTGACACTACAAGTTTGTCATTACTGCTATCACTGTCAGAGATGATGAACTATCCCAGACATCGCCATTTGTATGGATTTAACTTAAATCCCTAGTAGAAGTTAGATGTCGGATCATCCCATATTGATGACATATCATGAATCGCATCATTCATTAATAACCTGATTTTCTTAACGGCTAGACTTAGTCTTAATGCCACGGTGACAGGCATAAGGTTTTTAAAGCTCTAATTTTACATCGTAGTATTGAAATGTGGCTGTGTAGTAAGCAAAACCTCTGGCTCTATTTCTAACTTTTTATTATGATTAGTATTTTGGATTCTCGCTGATATAAACTTAATATTCAAGGGTTTTTAAATTCAATTGTCTCTGTTTCGTTATAAAAAGTAGGGTTGTTATCCAGCAACTACAAATATGTAAATACTTTCAAATTTATTATAAGGAATGTAAAATATGTTGAGGTTGTGGAACAATCTTTCGTAATAGTTCAAAAAGAAGGTAATCAGATTCCTGTATTGTCCTGTCCTAGGTTCAATTAGGGAAATAATAAAACTTTGACTGTCATAGCTTTGTTTTTCATTTTTTTAAGTAATGTGAATGAGATGCAGACGACAAAAGTTAGAGGTAAAATGTTTTTTCTAACGATGATACATGTCATTAAGTGTTCGTTTAATTGTTTTCAAAAACATCATAATCTGTGAGTCTGACTTCTTTGAAAGTTCTTTGAAAATTATATGAAGTCAAAATGTGACCCGTCTACAAATAATCAAATCTTTTCCTTGATAACGAAAAATCTTCATCATGCTTTTAGCGAGGATGAGTCCTGACTCGTTTCTATTCTGAGTAATCTGAGTATAACTCATATTCATAACCGTAGATGCCTGAAATTTATATATTCAGCATGGACCGTCAACTGACTTTAAGATACTTCCACTAGAATACCAATAAGCATTAGCCAACCATACTTAGTAAGCTTTATCTAGCCTTTGTATTTGTACTTGAGGTCTGGAGATAATGTAATTGGGCCCCAAATTCTGTAGACTTAGAGTCAGCGACCTTTCAGTTTCTCAAAATCGTTATAATTGATAAAACGTTGTGGCTTAAACTTTCAATTAGACTTTTCAAGAAACTAAGTGATATTCTCAACCTGGGATTTTATTTAAGAAATGGAAAGGGGACTGATCAATCTAGAAAAGGGGGTCTAAGGCCCGGAAGGTGAAGCAGCATTTCACAGTAGTCACCCCACAAATCAATTTAACACGAGCTGTTAGCAAGTAAAAAAGATGATATACTTTCACTCAAATTAAAACAAAAATCTTCAAAATATTGACGTGCCTCAACTCTTTTGAACACTAACAATCTTTTTGTTTCTCGTGTAATGAATTTAGACAGAGTCCACTTTCCTTTTATTTTTCTAAGTCTAACCAGAGCTTTTTGAATACTCATCATTCCTCCGGCTCCATGGCTCAGGTAAGCTTAGCATTACTGCAACCAGTCTCCAAGATTACAGTACTGATACAAGTACAACAAGAAACAAACTGATCATTACTAAATAAACAAATGACAAATATTTTAACCTTGACTCGGACTTGTGTCCAATTAAATGCTATTTTTATAAAATGATGACTTGGTTCAAGTTGTCATTCAAAACTTAAAAAGATAATTAATTTATTGGATGCCCTATGGCTATTGAATTTTCACGCTACCGTATGGTGTAGTACCGTATGGTGTAGTACCCTGTAAAGCTCATGTAATGTTGAAATTGTCCGGTAGTTGACAAGGCGGAGATTAGAATCACAGTCAACACTGTTTGGCAAGAGTTGCTGATAACATTTAATTATCTTACTGCTTATAAAGCGTGGTCAATATAAATTTATATCTATATATTTGATATTGTAAACTGTAAAGGGTGGTCCGATACAGTGAAGAGTCCGGGGATGAACTCTATCACCAGCAAGATATATACAGCAAGATATAGCTATTTAGTTTGCCTATCCCAGAATTCAGCAAGGTACTATTTAGTGAAAATCTTCGAGAAGATGTCTAGTCTGTCGTTTCGAACCTAGCACTGTCAAGTGTCACGATTTCACTTAAGAGTTTAGGGGATCGCACAAGTCACGCTCGGATGTGTATTTTTTGGAGAGCCGAGAGGGAATAGTAAGTTATGTATTGGCAATATTGTCATAACTCACTACCCATCGCCAACGGCAATTGGCACTCATTATAATCAGCCGTCTACACGACCGGAAATCGAATACCTTTGAATATGAACCGTATGTAAAACTTTTATTTGATGCTCGATATGCCTGATACTGATAGTTACATTCTGACTACTCGGCCCGGCAAATCTAAACTAAATATGGACGACGTTTTACATTCAAATCGGGTGTCGATGTTTTAGGCCCTTTTAAGTTACACGCTGTGTCAGAGTGTCTAGCTCCTTGACTGATACTATATTGCTATTGGTCAACTCTTAGCCACGTGACAGGTCACGTGCGCGCACCAAATGCGTGACAGGTCACTTGCGCGCACCGAATGCAACGCACGCCCCTCTTTCAATTGGAGACGTACCGAGTCATAGAGCCTGACCGGCGCCGATTCTTTAAATCCATTATCAGACTCTCGTCATTGCTAATTTATCACTTGCCTTAAAGCATTCAGTCACTCTTAATTAGCGCACACTTTTAGTTTGATAGCATACCCTATTTGTGTGATGGATACCCTATCAAACATGTTTATCAGTTTATCACGGACATGAGTTTTCACAGATAATATTTACCACGGACGGACATTGTTCTTCACGCTTTAGGTAACCTAGAAGTTTTGGAGTATCCGATTATCTAATCCGACTTTTGGCATTCGACGCCACGTTAAGCTGTTGAAAGCTGACCAAAAGTTGAATAACTTTTGGTCATTTAAATTTTCAAATATCAAGGAATTCTTATTGGCCTTTAATCTTCAATATCGCATCTAAAGTATATATGGGTATTACGTGTCACTCTTTGTTCGATATGTAGTAAGTAAAGCTATTTGTAATTGTTGTAAAGCTATTTGTTATCGTTCGAAATTTTAGTTCTTGGCCAGTAAACGTCTTAAAGAAATAAAAGAAATAAGGACCGCTCTTTACCATGATTCACATACTCAACATAGATAGACGATGGTGCATCAAATTTTCACTAGTTAAGAATATTTAGAATAAGCTGCCCGGAGTCTATACTCTTTTTAATTTTTATGTTACTGCTCAGACAGACCCATCAACTTAATTTGGCAATTGGAAATTGCAGTCCTCAGGTTTCGATTAAACTTGTGACTGATAACAATCAGTAACCATTTGTTAAAATCTGGTAACACCACTACACCAGTTACAGAAATGCCGATGTGTTTTCGATATCAGTCTGATGATAAATTTCATTGATTGACGACAGCTAATAGGACTTAGCTTACAACGATCAAGTTAATCTTTAGCCATGATCTATATCAGGCCCTACTATTCCAACACTTAATCTTCTTTGATGAGGCTGCATTAATTGAGCAATCAATTATGATCTCTGTCTTCTTACTCCGTGTCAGCATTTAAAGTGAGCAGTTCACTCTCACAATATTCAGCATGAAACTTGCTGAAAAAATCGTAAGGGCATTGGCAGAATGTTGAAGTTCAACGATAATATCGCCTTACTTTCATGGCTTGAATTCAATCAGAAGCCATTCCTCTATGAAGCTGAATGTTTCTAATAAGTAAATTTCACATGGCTTTATATAACTAATTTAATTTAGTTGAAGGTGACGTTACAGAATTGGCTCTAGAAGTAAACTATTTTCTTGGCTGCACAAATGTCGGTTGAAAATAAATGAATAAGTATCGTATTTATTTTATCGATTATGACTCGATAATGACTCGAGCTTTAACTTTGAATCCTGATATAAACATGTAAATGCAAGCGAAATGCGCTGTGTGTGTGATTATCTCGCGTTCTATCACTCTTAATGTTCATTCGCTCACAATCTATCGTTATAATTTACATGACATAAGTTTCCATCGACCTGATCTAATGAAATGATGTTTTGTTTTCACAGTAAGCTGAAGGCATCTTCGTTTTAAAATCTAACAACTAAACTCCCGTATAGTTATATTCTATATAAAGCCGGATTCAGTTTTTATAAAGTAAAGATCATGACACAGTTATATATTGGCAATCTGCCCGATGATTGCTCAGAAGATTTTTTAAGAAACAGATTTGAAAAACATGGAAAGATTAAAGAGGTAAATACTTAAAGATGTGATAATTTTTTCTATGTAAAATTGACAATATTTTCCGAAATTCCGTGCTACAGTTAATGCCATAGCCATGATTATCTAGACAGAGCACATTCCATTTAACACTGTCATTTTTCTCCGTAGTATCAACTTTGAACTCTGTTATCTTTCCTGTAGCTCCACTACATACTAACACTAAATGTTCGCTATCATGTTAACTATTAAAATTCCTTATCTCAGGTTTTACTGAAGGGTAAATTCGCGTTCTTGGAATACCAAGACAGCAGATCAGCAGAGTCTGCTATCAAACATGAGAAAGGTGTGTCCTGTGTCTGTCTGTACGTCTGTCAGTTTGTCTATCTGTCCGTCGGTATGTCTGCCTGTCGTTTGTCTGTCTTTCTGTCTGCATATGTTCATTCGTAAGTCTTGATGTTCTGTTTTGGTCTGTTCATCTTGTCAAACTTTAGTACTTTCAACAAATACTATTAAATAAATAATTTGAGGATACTCTGTATCACTCGATGACGACACGTGTACAAGTCTTTAATAGATGGGTTTGTGCATTGCAAGAGGAGCTTACTAACGTTACCCACCTCCTTGTACTGTATATTGTGATCAGCATGAGTTTTCTCAAAGTTGTGTGTATCACTCGCTTCTAAGAATTTAAATAATTATTGCTTGTGTTGGCTAGAGTGCATTCCAATTTCTTTTCACTGCCAAGTACTGTCACAAAACAGGTGATCATGATTGTGCCCTGGTCCTTTCAATGAGCGATAACAAATATTTCCTCAGAGCTTATTGACAGTGCCAGTAACCTAATGTTGGACGTAGAGTTGGCTAACAAGCAAGTTAAACCGGTGAAAGGACCGGTTACTCTCCACATATTAAACCTTCCTAGCTCCGTTAACTGGGAGGTTGGGCTTATTATCTCTTTTATGTGTTTCATTATTCCCTCTTTTGTGTTTCATTATTCTCTTTTATGTGTTTCATTATTCCCTCTTTTGTGTTTCATTATTCATCTGTAATGCAAAATCTTAACTGAGGTTCACAGACTTGGGGTTCATCGACCTGCATTGTCGATTTAAACTGATATTACCGACCGAACTATCATCTTCCATCATTTTCATTCCTCAATAAATGTATTCAATTTGTAGTGTTGTTATCTTATAAACGTGTCTTTTTGCTAAAAGTAATGTTATCATGAACAATTATTCGTGTTTCTTATGTAAACAATGTAGCCACGGTCTTGACGTGACCAGCTAGTGGCTACACTTTGGAGCTAAGGGTTAACGGTCTTTATTCTTAGCAGACTGATCACGTAAACCATCGTATGGTATTTAACCATGTACCACCTCAATAAATGTTTTTAATTTGGGATGTTATTATCTTTTCTGAAATGAGAATATGCTAATTTTTCTTGTTTGCATAAATTCATTAACATTTTAACCGCAGTTTTCTATCTATATCGGTCTATCTATATCTTTGATTTATCTTTTACTCGGTCGACGGACAACGTTTTGAGGGACGTAACTGGTAGATAATATGAAGTTACATAACGAGTAAGTGTGAAGTAACATGATTTACGCCTCGAGCGTAGCGAGTGGCGTAAATCTCATTATTCATCGAAGCCGAAGGCTGAGTTGAATAATGATATGTTTTTAACGAGGGCGGAGCCCGAGTTGAAAACATGTTGTTACTTTGCACTTATGAGTTATGTAACGATATTATTTACCAAGTAAAATCTGCAGATGTGCGGGCAGTTGCTAATGATAACAAGAAAAAAGGGCGTTCTCTCGTATCACTAATTTGGAGCAGGCCTCAGAGTCATGTAACGATATTATCTAGGAAGTAAAATTAGCAGGCAGTGCGGGTAGTTGCTAGTAATAACAGAAAAAAGGACGTTCTCTCGTATCACTAATTTGCAGAAAGTGTGAGGTAATACGCGGTGATGTAATACGAAAAGGGTGATGTAATACGGTGATGTAATACGAAAAAGGGTGATGTAATACGAAAAAGGGTGATGTAATACGGCCATAAGTGTGATGTAATACGAAAAAGGGTGATGTAATACGACAACAATGTGCAAATACCACGTTTTACTCAACCGGTATAATAGCATCACGCGGTAAATAATATGTGTAGTCTGGCCACTAAAAGTTCATCCGTACCATTATCACAAAGTAATGGAAGTGATTCCTAAGACTGCTATATTAATCAGGGTGAGGGGGGGTAAGACGGTAGCCGCACCATTTAGCTAAAACACTATATAGCTAAAACCTAATTTAGGGTTAGGGTTAGGGTTAGGGTTAGGGTTAGGGTTAGGGTTAGGGTTAGGGTTAGGGTTAGGCTATAAAGTGCGTTTAGCTAAATAGTTTTTTAGCTATATAGTGCGGGACCCGGGTAAGACACTGACAATCACAGACACCCTGGAATTCGCCTAATGGTCAAAAAACTTTTCAAAACCAAAGAAAATTTGGATTTTTCCACGGTCAACATTTTAACCATTTGACAATAAAACCCGGACGTAGGCCAAGCGGTCAAGAAATCGTTATCAGACCAGCGTGCACTCGATGACCCCTCAAAAATAACGAGCCACTTTTGAACTCGAATCAAATTTTTATGTACTATTGGTGAGATAACTGTGAATTACCGTGTGTAGTTACATTATCAACGGTAGTCGTTATCAGTGTAAAAAAGTACAATTGTTTAATCTCTACTGATAACAGGTCAATTCGGACTTATAAAACATTAGACACTACCACCGACAAACTAACCAGTTCGTTTTTCGTTTTATTTTCTGATTTATCCTGTGCCCCGTGACTTTGTTTTCCGCCGTTTTGATCCCAATTTGACAGCACCGCCTCCATATTAAGTAAGTATCTTCTTTGATTTCATGCTAACAATTAGTCGTGCGATATATTGTTGAATTGGCCGGCAAGAAGCCTCCCCGCTCAATCATTTTTTCTTCTTAGATTCAGAATCCACACCATTTGCTCTCAATATGAGCGCAATATAATAACTATACTATTACTCTATTACTTTCCATTAATATACCGTAATTGTATAATGGTGAATACGTGGACACAGTGAGCATTAAATTATTGCAAACTTCGCATATTATCATGATTATGCATCAATTGCTATTGGTCTTAATTTTAACTGTAACATTAATCATCTCGTTCTCCTTTAAGATCATTAACGTGATCGCCATATTAGTACCGAAAATCACTGTTAAATTTGCAGATGTGCTCAAGGCACAACACATCGTAACTTCGCTATAATCACAAAATCTGCAATTAAAATTCGACCCCCTGAAACCCCTGACAGTGTTCCTAAGTCCGCTAATCCTTCTTCTTCATTTTGCTATGTCTGTCGAGATATTTTTGTCGTTTCGTGCTCCTCAAGCTCCCTCACACCTCTTGTCCCTCGCCGACTCTTCTTCCCTCCAACTACTCCCAGTTCAGATCCCACCTCGTCCCCATCCTCATTTCACGGTGTATCTGACTGCCAGTCACATTCTGACCTATCCACCACGTGACTTTCTTCTCCTGTCACGTGACTTTATTTCTCTGCTCTCGCAGAACTTGAAGAAGATGCTGGGAACAGTTGGGAACCTCCAGAAAGCCGAGCTGGTGGACGATGGTGAGGATAGCAAGTGGAAGAGAGGGATTGTTACGTATGATCTCAAGGAAGATGCGCAGACCGCCATTGAGCGCTTCCACGAGACTCCTTTTGAAGTAAGTTTGTAACGTGAGTTAGTCCACGGCAACACAAGATGTCGTTTTATCATAGTAAGCACTTTCTTATCACGTTGCTACGCTTCCAATTCTGAAGACATGCAATATGCAAGGTCCAGTGTGAGAAATTCTTTATTTACTTATACTTCATTGGTTTTTTAACGAATTTAGGCAATTCATGAGCTATTTCAACTACAAAAACCCAACTTTCAGGGCACCCGGCTACAAATGATCTGTCCTGAACCAGGGCCAAATTCTCCTCTGAAACAAGACAAATCTCGTTCTAGGTAGGTTTTATTTTTATCTATTGGTTTTTCAGAGGCGTCTTCACTTTCACTGAAATGTAGCAGCTCAGTACATCGCACCCATATCATATCGTACCAACATCACATTCAAATATCAAACCAATATATTTTACATACCCATTCTCACTCTCTTTCATGAAATCACCATCGCATAAAAAACGCAGGAAGAAATCAGAATTCCACAAGCAAACCCAGCAGATGTCCGAAAGGTACGCTCACTTTACAAACAGTCGACCATGTAACTGCAAGAGAAGTGTAGAACTTATACTAAAAAATTTGAAATGAACGATGGGTAAATGTAGGATTAACTTCCTTTAGCCATCTGAACGCTCACTGTTCTAAGCCTTACCTTTTTAACTTATAGACTGTCCCATTCTCTGATTAAATTAAACTTACGAACCCTTCAGAAGAGTGTCTTGTGACGTGAGGAAGAAAGTCGAAGAGACAAAAAGGGTTGACGACGGAACATTTCCGGTCCGTTTAGTCGTACCCAGTAACATGATCGGAGCGATCATTGGCAAGGAGGGCAAGACCATCAGGAAGATCACTGATACAACCGGAGCTAGGTAAGTACTGGTTAATGGAGTACCGGCTAGATAAGTACCGGCTAGGTAAGTACCGGCTAGGTAAGTACCGGCTAGATAAGTACCGGCTAGATAAGTACCGGCTAGGTGAGTACCGGCTAGGTAAGTATTGGCTAGGTAAGTACCGGCTAGGTAAGTACCGGCTAGATAAGTACCGGCTAGGCTAGGTAAGTACCGGCTAGTAAGACATTGGAACGAAGGTATAGCCTATGAACGATTTTTACAACCTTACACAAAACAAAGAATTTTGACTATGTTTTATACGCAGAGTTGACATCCACCGCAAGGACAACGCTCACAGCCTGAAAAAAGAGATCACTGTATTTGGGAGTGCTGTAGTGTGTAACCAGGCTATTGCTATGATACTGCAGATAATGCAGGACGAGCGGGCCACGCTCAGCAAGGTTAGTTTCACGTTCTAAACTGTACCACTGGACTACTGTTTGTACCACTGTACTACTGTACTACTGTTTGTACCACTGTACTACTGTACTACTGTTTGTAAAATTGATTAATTTGAACTATGAACTGTACAATTGTTAATAAAATTGGTTAGTTTGAAGTGCATACAATCTAAACGCAAAGGGTCTGTTTGTAGCCGCAGATGTTGTCCTAAAAGTCTTTAACTGTAAGATACAACTAATGGTCTGTTTGTAGCCGCAGATGTTGTCCTACAAGTCTTTAACTGTAAGATAAAACTAATAGTATGCTTTTAGCCGCAGATGTTGTCCTAAACTCTCAGATAAAACTAATGGTATGCTTTTAGCCGCAGATGTTGTCCTACAAGTCTTTAACTGTAAGATAAAACTAATGGTCTGTTTTTAGCCGCAGATGTTGTCCTACAAGTCTTTAACTAAGAGCGGACTAAGATAAAACTAATGGTATGCTTTTAGCCGCAGATGTTGTCCTACAAGTCTTTAACTGTAAGATAAAACTAATGGTATGCTTTTAGCCGCAGATGTTGTCCTACAAGTCTTTAACTGTCAGATAAAACTAATGGTCTGTTTGTAGCCGCAGATGTTGTCCTACAAGTCAGCTGTCCTGGAACTACTAGTTCATCACAATCTTCTCATCAAGATGTTCGGAGAACGCTATATGGGACTCGTGCAGCTGATGGAGCGGACTAAGACCGAGTAAGTATTCTGGAAAATTTTTATAACAAGCTTGAGCTTTCCACGTTTCTTCGTTCTAACTCGACCAGTTGCGGATGATTTACAGTCACCACAATTAATATTTGTTGTAAGCGTTTGTAAGAAGTTACATTTGATCTTTACATTAGTCATTACTAGTTCGCATTCGATGGCCCTAATTTGTGAACTTTGGTGTAATGCAAAGATAAAAATATTATTAAAATATTAAATTCAATAATTTGCCATCAAAATACACAAACCATTGTTTTGGATTATATTCCATAGATTCAGAAAAACGGATATTATTTTTGGTAACGATTATTTTATCAATTCAAAACAAAACGTTATAAATTACTAGTAAAGTAATGAATACGAACAACTACTTTGTATAACCAAACCACCGAAAAACCAAAATTAATTGCTGCCTCAGAAATAAAACTAACAGTTAATAGAGTTAATTTCGCTAAAAAACGCCCTGTATACTTCCAGTCTGCTATGTTACCAGTACACCCACCAGTAACTACCTACTGCTGTTATCCTTCATGTGTACCAGCAAATCGAAGAAGCCTGTTTAGAATTTGAGAGATGGAAATCTAGCGTCCGCCTGGGACCTAACTGAGCGGGCGCAATTCTTGTTTATAAACATCAAATGTTCGAGGAAATGATTTCACCACTCCACAACATGTAATAATGTTGTGGAGTGGTGAGGATCTAATAATTGTAGTAACGAGTTGAAGCTAAGGCACTGTTTGCCATGCTGTGTACCTAAATGTAATGATATCTAGTGTAAACTCAACAGTCGACAATCAAACATGCTCAAAATTCAACCTCATAAGTAATTCGTTTTTGCACCCCGATTATTTTAACTAAGACGGTGCCAGTTTGAAGGCGTCATGTTTTATCTGTTTGAAGAAACCAGACCTGTCTGTACTTACCTGATCTACCTACTTAGTTGTGTCCTATCATCTCACCCAGACGTTCCTGCAGGATAACAATCACGCAGTCCGACGAGTTGGGTAAGAAGTCCTCCACAGACAGACACGTCAACATTTTGGGATCTCCGGAGAACTGTTGTGCTGCACAGCTAGAGATTAGTGCCATGAACAAGGATGCTTTCGAAGTTGACATGGCCCGCATCTACCAGGTATGTAGTTCGTATTGAAGATGTCATGGACGGGGGAACTCTCAAGTCTATAGGGCGGGGGGGGGGGGTAACGTCCCAGCTGTAAGGGGCGGGGTAACTCCCAGCTATAGGGGGCGGGGTAACAATGGCTCAGTGGCGCAGTCGGTTAAATCGTCTGTCTGCTTATCGAAAGGTTAGCAGTTCGATTCCCAGCGGCGGCACTGGCCATGGGGTGAGCATCGTTGATGCTCAGCTAAGGATTCCGTTGGATCTATGCAGCCCCACGGTCCACTCAGCCAAATGCTCGAGAAATCGGGTGTGAGGGTTAAATGAGTTGCTGCCCATTGCAGTGAAGTCTCGGGCGATAAATGTATGGTACACACTACCTTAACCGTCACTGGCGTGTATGTATAATTGTACAATCGGCCTCCTGTAATTGGCCGTTACACTTGCGTAACATGTGGCTGTTGGAGTGTCCGAATTAAAATACGTATAAGATAAGATAAGCTAAACGGGGCGGTGTAACTCCTAACTTGGGGGGGGGGGGGGGTTACTCCCAGCTATTAGGGGAGGGGGTTCAGCTTTAAGGAAGATTAAGCAAAATGGCTAAAACCCCATGTACTAACTTTGCCTCCTGCTAATTCTTATGTGGTTGTGTCCAATATAGCGGTTTATAGGACACGACAAACTACTGAATTGGCTGTTTGTAGAATTAGCAACTATCTACATATAACACACATATGAACTTATCTATTTAGTGTTTATTTGAACTACACTTATATATATTAATGGAATTCGACTTTCTCATCAAACAATTTTTTTTAGTATTTTTCAAACATTTTATTGAATTAGCAACTATCTAAAACATATTCAGTCTAAAACTCTAAAACACACTCTAAAAAATTGCGATATAGCACAGTGATAGGCTTTAACCTATCGGTTTAAGAATTTTAAAATATCGGTAAAATAAAATTATTGTATACGAGCATTTGTATACCAGCATTCTTTTCTACACTAATATTACAAATACATTTTAAGACATAAATAAATGCTCTTAACGTATCATTTTTCAAATAACCTAATCTCTTACTGCTTACTGCATCTCATATTCGCTATGATTTCACGTCACATCACGTCGTTTCACACCATTCACCTCTCATTTCAGATAGCTCCAACAGCTCTAGAAAACGATTGCCACTCACTCATTCCACCCTCACCCACAATCACCAATATACCAATCTCATCACCATCTACGGTATGATATTCTGCAATTAATCACTTGCCCGACTTAGAAGAATATTAAGTAGATAACACCATACTTAGATTAGAGTTGGGATACTTATACTTGCGTTCACTCATTTGGGTTAGGGGTTTCCAAATTGAGAAACTTCCGCGTTGGCACCTCTTGATGAAAATAAAATTCGCCAAAATGCTAAGTTTTTTGGGAATATTGTAGCTTCAAATTATCGTCAAACCGAATTCCGAATTAAAAATACATATAATCATATCACATATAATACATAATAGAATCGTAATACATATAATCGTAAAACCGTCCGACCAGAATCGATTGATGTTTCTTAAATCGTGTCATTTGCGTTGCGATTTTCAGTTCTCATTTCGGTTTAGCTTTGCTTTGTCCTACTTCAACGTTTCGCGAAGATACAAGTCTACATCTGCTAAGATACAAGTTTACATCTGCTCAGATACGAGTTTACATCTGCTCAGATACGAGTTTACATCTGCTCAGATACAAGTCTACATCTGCTCAGATACGAGTTTACATCTGCTCAGATACGAGTTCGAGTTTACAGCCTGCTCTCGTCCACGACTGACAACCTCGTTTGTGTCTCTTGTCGTGAAGCGTGGTTTATGTACATCGTACCGTTTCTCTTCTTCTTCTTCTCGAATATGGACCTTCCTCTCAGTTGGTAAACTAAAGGGTTCACTGCACTGCTCACATAAGCAACTAGGTAGCAAATCGGTGCAATATAGAATACCGATTTTCCCATGTTCAAAATTTCAGTGTAATTTCCCACATCCACTATGGTGATGAAACAGAAAGGAATATAGCTGATGAAGAAGACAGTAGCCAGAACCAAGATGGTGATAGATGTGTTCCTCTGGGTGTTTTTGTTTGAGTCGTTGTTCATCTGAGTTGGGGCACGATAGAGGAGAAGCTTTATAGCCACCGCCACACTTGTAACAACCATTATGACTATCGGGAGGAATCTGAAAACCGCGATAAGACCTATGTTCAGACGATGAGTGACCACTTGTTCTACGTCGGTTTCTCTTGCGATGGTATAGAGGTGATACAGTATTTGTCCAGAAATTGCGTCCACATAGTAGTCATCATGGGAAAATGGATCCTCTAAATTTGGCACGAAGAATGGGAGGAGTGCCACGATGAGAGGGTGGATAAGGACTATCCCTAGAAGTATGATCGACCTGAAAAATTTATTCGTTATGTCCTGCACTAGAAAATACCTCTATGACACTATTTTGATATTTTACTCGAACTCTAAAGAGAGCGGCTCTTGTGTCGAAGCCCAAAAATTCAACCCTTTCCAAAATAAGGAATCAGACAAAATTTCCCCTACCTTAATGGTGTAAAGATGTGCTTGAACTTGAAAGGCAGGAAGACACCGACACAGCGACTAACTGCCATCAATGCTATGATGTTCGGTCCACTAAACATGGAGAAGTTGTTGAGGGGCCCTAGTATGTAGTTCAGGGGTTTTGATCGCGATATTCTGAAAGGAAGAATGTTGGATGTTTGGCAACCAAGCAGAAATGAGGTATCTGATTGTTCAAAATTTCTTGTTTTCTTTGAGTAGACTCGAACAAGAGACACATGTTGTTAATTGGTAATCACGTTCCGATGTACAACATTATAATCATATTCAATAAACTTATTTAATTCGCAGTGTTGAAATATTTAGACTAGTGTAGTGTTTAAACTATTAGTGTTTAAACTATTTCAAGACTACGAATTAATAACATTAATTGAGTATGGTTATGATGTTTAGTTGCAATTATTATATAATTTTATAATTGCGCACATTTGAGTTTTATCAAAGCTATTTCGGTTATTCGTTAGGGAATAGGAACCGGGCGTTCTTGAAACTCACTCAGAGCAAAGATAAAGGGGTCTGCTTCTGCTGAAAACCAGTCCTGTCCAACACGATATGATCCCCATCATCAGATCTGTTGCTGCAAATGCTGTGTAGAATATTCTGCTTGCAGTAAACCTATTTTCTGAAATCAATGCGATTGCAGGTGTTGCTTGATAAGTTAACAAATAACTTACAAATGGACGTTAAACTTTATAGTGATAATTCATAATTTGGATATGTTTAAATATTGTAAACCTCATTTGTCGTTATTTATAAGTCCAAATAAGGTTTTTTGGGCTTCAGAACTGAAACTATCAGATTCGCTGTCAAATTTTACGTCAAAATTCTGGTCTAACTTTTCAAAGGCCCTCGAACTTGAGTGTTAGTTAAACAAACTTTCTTACTTTTGTCTATGGTAGTGAAGTAGTAAATCGCACAGAGATTTCCAAACACTGCTGCAGAACCGACCAAAGTGTACAAAATTCCCAACACGATTTCAACCTGAATTTTTGAGCATATAACGAAAAACGTTACCACGGACATTGCAGCGATAAGAACAGGGGCCTTCCAGGAGAGCAGGAGGCATCCTTCAACACATAGTGAAACACCATATAGCACAGATAACATAAGATGATAGTTCTTGCTCCTATTATATTATTGAATCATTGAATCAATGTTACCTTGCAATTTTACCTTCAATTTGAAAAAAAAATGTTTGTGAACAACTTTCTTTGATCGAGTCCCTAAAAGGGAGAAGGGGGCCGGGGGTAGACCCTTAAAAGCTTAAAAGCTCGTTTTTACGAGGGTCTTAATTAGAACCGCCTGAGGACCATTTAAGAACCGCCTTAGAATCATATAAGAACTTTCTTAGTAGAAACTAGGAAGAAACGGATGACTAGAACTGGCTAGGAACCGGTAAAGAACTGCTAAGAATATTTTGTCCCTTGGCCTTTAAACCACCACAGTATTGTGTCTTAAGGACCGGCTAAGCATCTTTTAGTTTACAATCATATTTGTCCAATTTTCCACCGGGGACCCATCAAAGGGCCTTCAATTGTTTTGGGGCTGTTTAGGGACGTGCCCCTGATAAGAATATTAAAGTAATGCATAATAATCTCAGGGAGCTAGTGTGTTTCAGGAAATATGACTTTTTAATCTTGATGCATTTTGCAAATATTGGTTTTGCACGACATGTCAAGTGACACTGTAGGTAAATACTTATAGCCGGTTAATATCCGGCTAATAGCCGGCTACCAGCCGTTAAGGGATTAAAAGTGGGTTTAAGCCGGCTAATAGCCGGTTAATAGCCGGTCGGTGATCAACCACATATACATAGCCGTCCTAGAAACTTTGGGTAGGCCGTAGTCGGTGTTAAAGTAATCTATTTAGGTATTCCTGTACAAATAAAACTGCGAACTTCTGTATGTTGACAAAGTCTTACCACATCGCTTTTAAATACTTTACAACTTTGTTATGATGGCATATCATCAAATCATTAAATTTCAAGAAGTACTTACAGTGTCGTTGTAATTGCCTTCGTTAACATATCGTTGGTAGTTATTGCCATAGCATTTGATTACGTTCGAGTCCATATTTGCATCAGCTACTAACTTACTACATAGGAGCAGTCATTAATTAAGAGATGAGTTAACTCACAGAAGAGAAGTATGTGCAAAAGAAAGTTCGCATCTCAAACTCTGAGTTTTATTCAATGTTTACAAATGATCAATCCAAGATATAATATAACTTCAATATATAATATAACTTATATATAATCTTACTTATATATAATCTTACTTGTATATAATATATCTTATATGTAATATAACTCCATGATATATAATATAACTTATAACGTAAAGATACTACGGTAGTGTTTAAATACCTCGATTGTGGTATGGTTTTAGTTCAATTTTGGAGGGGTCCTATTTCAGGTCCTCAGTTTCATTTTGAGTCCGCTCGACTCCGGGAGATGTGCGCTGTTGTGCACTGTCCAAATGTTATACCAAGCTACATAGTATGTACTTAGCAAATATTTAACCGGATACTATCTCTACTGATGGTCAATTAAGAAAACTCACAGACCGTTCTAAAATACTAGATTGTTGACTATGATTTCTAAAAAAGTTATACGACCATGTTCAGATTAGGAATAGCAACCTAAAGCGGACAGTGTGAGGCAACCATTGCGGTGCATATAACAAACAATCATCAAACCTCAGAAAGTGCCTTTTTGCATGACCTCTACATTGTTATAAGCTTCACAATGCTTCACAATGATCCAGCTGTTAATTCATTGTATAATAGAAACTATACAAAAAGCAGGGGTTCTGTTCTCAAGTCATATTAGCATTGGCTTTGTGCCTCTGAGGCAACATTGTCTTTGTAACCAAAACAATTCCTTGTTAAAGGGTACACCTGAAACTACTCCTTCAAAAATATTCTGTAAAATTGTAAGGAGATTCGCGCAAACGGATGGTTTCCTTCTTACTTCTAACATTTAAAGATGGCACTGCTTAAAAAGAGATATTGCTGGCATTTCAAATCAAAATGTTAAGTACTGACTGTTTAGCATAGTTGTGATCACAGTTATCTCGCAAATAGCATAAACCAAGTTGAAAACTGAACATACTAACATAACTGATCATACCGGTACAGAATGTACTGGAGTAATGGACTAGGAGACTATAGATAGATACAAGGGCACTGGTCAGACGGCTAAGTCTGGTTTTTAACGACAATAACCTGTTCCAACAGCGTAAACTTAAGATAACGGCCCACAGTAATTAGGCACGTGAACAACCGATATTAGTCTAGAATATTAATGTTGATATTATTACTAATGAAGCCGAATCAAAGAGATAAGTGTTGACCCAGACATTCACGGTAAACACTTTTATTTGATAGAACTGCATCATCATTTATCATCAAAAAGATAGCACGTGCGCATCTGGAGACTTAACGAGCCTGAAAGCAGATCTTACAAAGGACGACTGACACCCTATGGATGATATCTCGAAATATATATAGCCGCATAAGGTCGCACTGTCGCAGCTGTACCCTACCAGGACCCTTTAGGTGCAAATAATATCTTGGTTGGCATTGGCATGACTCTTTAGTCTTTAATGTAAGGCACAGTAATTGATGAAATGTCGTTAGGCGCTTCCATCGTTAAACCCCAAGATAAACAGCTCGAATCTCTGAAAACTGGATATGACAGTAAATTTCAGGAATATGCAGCATTATTTCAAGACAACGTGCACACTAGGTAAATATTCGATATTTATGGTCGCCTCTAGTGAATGAATGATTAAGTCGAATCGAAAACTGTAGCGATCAATTTCGTCTGCAGAATAATTATCCTTAAATAACTCACAATATTTAAAATGCACACGCCTAATTAATTGTGGCTTACTGTGGAACATACTTAAATGTTAAGTCCGGGTAATAGGCAAGTCCTCTCACAAATGTACTTGTATTTACAATTTCAATCGGAAACAAGTCTCGATACCCACTGATATATTATGCTTGGAACTTACTGAGTAACTGAACGAAACGAGTTTTACGTGTCACGATACGGTATGAGAAGTGACCTAAATTTACTTTGATATAACCATATAACCGTGGTGTAATGTTACCCATTTGCTTGCTGTAAAGATAATGTACGTCACATTGTCAATGTGACACATTGATTTTTCTAAAAATAGCGCAAATTTTCTGCCATCAGCTGAAGATAGTGAAATTGAAGTGAACGCAAAATGTCAACCAGAAGTTTGAAGTTTGGCCTTTTTCGTGCAACCAAAAGTTCATAACCGACTTTAGCGATCAAACGTCCGAACTCCTTTTTAGTGACAACGATGTCTATGTAGCAAAATCTACTGAAAAACGGTTCATATTCCCAAAGTTTAGCAGAGATCTGGAGAACCAGAGTACTCCTTGAACGTGCGATGCCACCACGTGATCAAATTCAGGCATGTGATTGGCTATCGAGCTCCTCGTGACTTAATTAAAGCATCTGATTGGTCCACAGAATCTAGTTCTTCAAGGTGATTGGCCGCTGTCAAGGGACAGAACACGTCAGTAGAACATGTTAATCCGAACTGATAGAATAATGCAATGACGGGTGTAATAGTTGCCACTTGGGGCGAGTGGGGTGTCCCCAACAAGTGGCACCTCTGTCCGGCAAATGTCCCTCTAATCTGGTTGAAGTCAGACCTGTTTTGGACACCCGCCGAGTTACGGAAAAAGTTATTTTTTGTTTTTAGGGGACATAATCCTCATGAAATCACCCTGTGGTCAATGAATTATGTAAATTTTGTTTACTCTACGAAAACGAATAGGAATTTCATAAAATCCCGATATATAAATACATCATATTTTAATTAATTGCATCAGACTTGCTGGTGCATTGCCACGATCATAATGATAATGGGATAATGACATATGATATGACACAAATGCATATCGTGTGTCAATTCAGTCTGCTAATTTAAATTGAGGTAGCGGCAGTTGGACTTAACTATAGTTGCATCTGGTTTAAGCTAGTCCTATATGGGCAAGGCCAATCAAATCTGGACTTTGGCATCAGAGATGTGTTGACCAGTCATCGCAAAATATTTACGACTAAATGATTGATAAGTCCTAGAGTCACGCCCAAGCACGGTCACGCCCAAGCTCCAAGATTATCCTCCGATCACTCGTGGTTGTCGGGTGACGAACTTACAGAGAATGAGAATGGCCCCAAAATAGAGCAGTTAGCCAAAATTGCACGTTATAAGTCGTTGGAAATGACAAAATCAAAGTACGGCATTGTAGTAATTCCACGGATTTTTATGAAGTAGATTGATTCTTGCTGACATAGTAATATGCAGTCGACTGACTATCTTGATCTGGGCCAAATCGTGTCTCGAGACAATGCTACGAGCAAGCTTCTTTAGTCCCTTGACTAGGATTCCAGACTGCGATTACAAGATCCCAGTCCACTATATACATAGAAACCACCAGAAATTCTTTTCAGATCACAGGAAATTATCCTTAGACAAAGTTAATGAAGTAGTCAATGACTAGACCGAGCTATTGATGTGAAAAAGATACAATTCTCAACAACATCCAAACAAATACAGGATGGGGTGGGATTAGGACCACCTCCACCGCTTTAGACACTGCCCCTTCAGCTACATCCTTGTCTAAAAATGAAGATTAAGGTTAATAATTTATTTTAGGAAAATTTTAAAATACCTGCCCCCTACAACTACAGTACAATACATCAACTAAAAGACGTGATTAACAGACAGCGGAACACCAAATTTTCCCCAAGTTAAGTATACAAATCGCAATTATACCAATTCCTCCCAATTTCTGTACAGTTAGTGCAGTTAGGCTTCTGCTACACCATGTATAACTAGACCAGATAAAAAGCTGAAACGTGAGGCTCAACTCACCCAGTTCTTATTTTAATTTTTAACTGGGTAGGG